>CAEGAE010010897.1:0-39665 GCA_903067095.1 Girardinus metallicus
AATAATAATAATAATAATAATAATAATAATAATAATAATAATAATAATAATAATAATAATAATAATAATAATAATAAAACACTTCTGAAATGGTCAGGATTTAAAACTGGTCCAAAACTAAACTGCGGAAGATCTGCTGATCTGGACCATTTTACAAAATTACAAGACTAAGTGGCACTTTGCAAATCTACGAAGTTAAATGTTGTTTTACATTTGACATGTAAAACATGGCAATGTACATTTAACTGTACACTGCCCACAGTTACACTAGGCAAACATTTTAAACGTGCTTCTATAGCCATTGCTCTTTGAATTTTAAAATCTTGAGGTAACCAAGTATCCAGTGCATGTAGCCAGTTAAGCCTAACTACCTCTTTAAATCAGTCTGACCGACTCATGCTCTGGGTTTATCTAACGTCCTGTTATCTCTCCTCCAGACAGGAAGAACTCAAGAATTCAGTCAATATGATTGCAGACTTGTAAGAACCTTCTTAATTTCCTCCTAAATGTCTTGCTGTACTTAAGTATCATAATTTGTATGATGTATTTCATGTCTAGCATATTGCATTTTTTTCAAAGGACATTTCATGCCCTTTCATGTCCTTTGAAAAAAATTGTTCCGACGAGAGACTTTTGAGAAAACGTGGTTCAGTTCTGAATTCATTGATTAGAACCTATAGAGTAGACTGTAGAGTGCAAAATGAATACTGCATCATTTTCAGAAATGATTTGTGAAATAAACAAAAACAATCAGGTCATTTTGGCGTCATTAATGAAACGCTCTCATTTCCTTTCCAGCATTAAAGAAAACATTGAAAAGTTGCAGAAAAGGTAAGACTTTCCTTCAGATCCTGACTTTTGACTCCTGGATTCATTTATCTTTTAAATTGTTTTTGATGTACAATATTTCATTTTGCCAATTATTACCAAGGAGTTATTACTGTTTAACTACCTAAATAAATACATTATTGACTACATTTTGCCGGACCCAATGTGTTGAGAAGAAATGTGTTTCTCTAAGTGCACATGCTCTGGGTTTTGACAGGCTTGTGAAGGAGCAGGCAGATAATAGTAGAAGTCAGGAAACTCTGGACATCATCGGAGTTCAGACACCCTCTGAGAAAGCAGAGGAGCAGCAGGAGGCAGCAGAAGAAGGTAAATACTGTCCTGTATTAAAAAAATCTACTTAAAAATTATTTTTGTGAAGGTTGGGTCAGAGTTTGCAGCAGCATTCTTTTCTTTAAGCGTATATCAGCTGCCAGAGCGGCAGTCTGTTTCATTTATCAGTCGGACACAGGTCTCTCTGAACTCCTTAATAGCTGCTGCGGTTTAATATGGCAATTTATTTTAATTCAGATTTTACTGGCTGAATGAGAGCCAGCACAAAATGTCTCTCGTAGCGTTTTGGACTTAATGCATATGAATTGTTTCGAACGACTCCGTCTGCGATCTGTTTCTCCATCAGAGTCTGTGCCAAGCAGCCCGGAGGACAAGTGGGTCACGATCGTGGACCGGGCGAGCCTGCTCATCATCCAGGCGGTGTCTTTACTCCGCCGGGTCCAGGAGCTGAGCTGGAGACTCCTGGAGCTCCACAGCCTGAAAATCGTGTCTTCTGGCATCATCTGGGTGTCGCTTCAAGAGGTTGGATGGATGTTCAGCTCGTCAGTGTGAATTGTTTCCAGTTTTGGTCAAACTCTAACTGCTCAGTTCAGAAACAGCGTTATATACAGCACTTGGCTATAATATTTTAATGTCTTCACATTTTATAATTTTGTCCTGTCTCAATTACAAATCTTAACGTTTTACATTGAGATTTTCTATGACAGCCCAACAAAAGTAGTGAATAATTGTGAAGTGGATGGAAAATGACGCATGGCCTTCGACAGCAGTAATCATACTGAGATTCAAAGTAACGCAAATGGTTCCTCTGAATTTCACTTTGGAGAATCTTCACGAAGGAGAATAGATTCAAATGCACTCCACACTTTTCAGATTTAAATTAGTAGAAAGAGCTTTGTTTAATCTTCATTTGCCCGACTACGTAGACTTATATGCATTACTTTTTCTTGATCTATCACATAAAATCAAAATGAAATTGAAGTTTGTCGCTGTGGAAAAAAACTGATTTGATGGATTTCATTTTCATAGGTTTCCCTGATGAACTTCCTGTTCCTGGTCCTGTGGGTGTTTGCGCTTCCGTTCCCACGGCTGCGCCCGCTGGCCTCCAGCGTCTCGGCGGTGTGGGCCTGCGTCATGGTGGTCTGCAAGATGTTTTACCAGCTCAAAGTGATCAAACCTCTGGATTACTCCTCCAACTGCACCGCTGTGAGTTCACCTCACGTCAGCTTACAAATTCATTTCGGTCTTTCCGTCCTTCTCTCGACCACTTTCTTGGCCTTCAATTGGACACGGATCAGAATCCTATTTTGTGAGAATTTAATATTAAGATTAAATTGTTTTATTTAATCTGTGTAATCTCAAAGAAAACATGGACTTCCAGAAACGCTGGAGGTGTGACGACTGAGTCAAATTTTCACGACCAGTTTAAAACCTTTTCCCTTTTGACGTGTTTTCCGCATTTTTCCATTTTTTTTTTTTTATTAATTTATTTGATCTGTTTACTAAATTGCAATACATGATAGTGATAATCAGGACAAGAATACATAATATTGCAAGTATGTGTCGTACCAAAATAGTTTTTACAAATCGTTATTCTTGTTAAAAAAAAATGTCAAGGAAAACTCCTTCAAAAATCTGTTTTTTTGTGTCTTAATATTTTTCTTGCTTTACTTTTTCGAACTCGATCTTGGGGGTTTTAGGGCTTACTGGCCTCCAACGGTTCTGGGCTGGACGATGGAGCAGGTTTGAGGGGAAACCTGATGGAGCTGCTCAGGAGGTCCGTTCTCTACATCGAACCCGTTGACCCGGTCTACTGGTGCGGAGCTCTGCGGAAGTGCGAGGGGAGAATCCTGCCATGCCTCAGGGTACGATGAAATCTGCTTTCTGCTAAATTCCTTAATGTTTTGCTAACTTAAAGTTAAACAAATAATCAAAAAAAAACAAAAAACATTAATGCCAATATGCTTTTAAAAGCAGAAAGGATAAACAATTTCTAATGTATTTTATTGAAAGTTGAAGTTTCTTTTGACGGATTTGTGTTGTTTTGTCCACGTTGTAGAACCATTTGATGGTACTCGGGTTGCTTGTTTTCGAGGCGACTGTCCATCGCCACCAGCTCTACTTTCGTCTCCGTAACGACCTCAAGCCTCCTCCCTTCAGCATCATCTTCCAGTTCATCACAAGGCAGCACCTGGATCACGGCATCCTGCCCTGCATCAAATACTTCATCAACTTTGGCTTCTACAAATTTGGACTGGAGGTGCTGCTTTTAAAGTTTTGCTGCCTTCATTTACCTGAATATGTCTGACTCCTTTTGCTGTGCTCACACTTATTCCTTAGATCAGTTTGATCATGGCGGTGAACGTGATCGGTCAGAGGATGGACTTCTACGCTTTGCTTCATTCCGGCGCTTTGATAGCCGTGTTGTCGCGCCGCCGCAGGAAGGCCATAGGAGAGGTTTGGCCCAAATACTGCTGCTTTACAGCCGGGCTCATGGTGTTCCAGTATCTGCTCTGCATCGGCATCCCTCCTGCTCTCTGTGTCGGTACGCAAATCTGTTCAGTTTGATTTGAATTAGCTTTGGTTTTTATCCAGCTCTTGGACACCTGCGTTCAAATTTGACAGAATAAAAAGCATGTCTGCCGTGGTTTTAATGGGAAAAAAAAAAAAAAATTAATTTGAAAGTGCAAAAATATCCATTACTTTATTTAAAGGAGAGTGTGTATTAAACAACTTTAGTGCTTTAGTTTATCATATAAATATTCTGATTGATTTTATCTCTGTTTTCGGTCGGGTTATGGTTTAAAACAAGAATCAAATAATTAAAGGAATCAAGCAGTTACACTACTGCTTATGTGTATAAAATGCAAACTTTAAAAACACACATTTAAAAAGTAAACTGTGAACCCATTATTGCACCTACATGTTTATAATCCTTAACGCTGACAGTCATTTTCCTGCCACTATCGTCTGAATCTGGGTTTCTATTTACAGACTTTTAAAACAGTGTAGAGTTTTATAAACTTTAATTACACACATAAATCATGACACTGTACTCCTATAACATAACATGAAGTGGAAAAACTAAGAAACCCAGAGATACACAAACTGAAACACGGAGGACCCAGTGCTGAACCCTGAGGTGCACCAACATTACGTTGAAACATTTCAGGAAATTTGTTGTCGGTTTTCTTTTACTCGGATATAATTTTATGCATGTCATTACATCAGCCATAATCAAATTAATTTCTTCTTGCGTGTTTCGGCAGATTACCCCTGGAGAACTGCAGCTCAGCCTTTGAACTCTAACGTCATAAAGTGGTTTTACCTGCCAGACTTTGCAATGAGACCCAATCCTTCCTTTATCTTCTGTGAGTGGATCTTTGCTTCTCGTTTCTTTACTCGCTCCTGTGTTTCTACGCACCAACTTCTGACCTCCATCTCTGTCCTTCTCCCTGCAGACGACCACCTTCTGCTGCTCTGCTCGTCTCTGCAGTGGCAGGTTTTTGTGGAGGAGAACCGAGCCGCTGTGCGACTTCTGGCTGGAGACAACGTGGAGATCAGCCGCAATTTGGATCCGTGTTCCTTCAACCAGTTCATACCAGTCGACAACTTCCTTCACTGCAGGTCGGTGTTGTTATTTTACGATTTTTGTGAATCTTTTCAGAATGACGTCTCATAATGTCAGTTATTAGCTAAAGCAAAATCAAGTTGGAATAATTTCAATATACTTTTTGTGTTTTTTCTTATCTTTGATATTATGTTTTGCCACCAATTGATATTGAATCAAAGTGTTGCTTTGCCATCTTCGTCACCTTTCTTGACAACAGCTGGTTAGCAGACAGTATCTAATGGTTGAATCTGAGATTTCCTAACAACTCTTTGCTGCAGTTTAGTGATATTTTTTGGTTTGCTGAATGTGCATGGAGCTCGGAGGCTTCAGATTTATTTACACACCGTTACCAGGTTGATAATAAATGTTTCCTGGCACTGTATGCTGACAACTTTATTTGCAGAAAGTTGCCTTCACTGCTTCACTTAAGAATCTGCAGATTTAGATTTTATCCTTCTTTTATATACTGTATATACACAGCAGTACACAAACAGCATCGAACTTAAGTAGTTACTAATTACAGTGACTGGCGAAAATACAAAAGTAGACATGGCTTATTATGCGTTCCTATTCTTGAACTTTATTTTTATGCTCTGACTAGAATATAAAATGTTTTTTATATTTTGCATTTGACAACAATCCTCTCATTTTGGCTTTAATTTTCCAAACACTTTTAGCAGTATTGCGTTATTTAATTATTTGTCCATGTAGTTTTTTTTGTGGTGATTTTTATCCTGTTTGGTTGTAGGGATTTTCTCCTAGGAGCTTATCAAAATTCAGGTGATGCATCCTGGCCGATTTATGCAGATATAACTTAGCTAACTTTTGGAGGTGTGACGTTAAACATGAGCGTTTTATTTTTTAGGATACTTGTGATCAATTTTAGATTATCTAATGACAACCTTCTGGCTTTTGTCAAATGGTATACGTGTGTGTGTGTGTGTTTTGTCCCCAGATCCTACCTGGACATGGTGAAGGTGTTTGTTTACAGCTACTTCTTCTGGCTGGTCCTCTGCCTCATCTTCATCACAGGCACCACGCGGATCAACATCTTCTGCCTCGGCTACCTGGTGGCCTGTTTTTACTTCATGCTGTTTGGCGGCAGCGTCCTGATGCAGCCTGTCAGATACATCCTTCGCCTGTGGGACTGGCTCATCGCCTACACCTGCTTTGTGATCGCCATGAAGAACCTCCTATCTGTAAGTGACAAAACGGCACAAACACAAGGGTTGCATTTTTGAAAGACAGAAACAGTACGGCACCGAATAGTTTCAGACATGCAGCTTCTTGTTCTCATATTGGAACAAGAACAACTGGTTTTTGACCCATTTATTTGTTTCCTTCAGCTTGGCGCTTGTGCGTATCTGGACAGCCTGTTGAAGAACAGCTGCTGGTTAATTCAGGCCTTCAGCATGTTCTGCACCATCAAAGGCTACGATGTTCGTAAGTGTTTGCCGTAATTACACACTAACAAATGCAGTGGCCTCTTACATTTTCATAGCTGTTCCCCCCACCCCCTACGCTTTTTTATGTTGCAAACTGTATTTTAATGAGATTTAATGTGAGAGAGGAGCAGAAAGTGGTGCATCGCACTCCCTGCCGGTGTGTTGGTGGTTCTCGGCGTCGGAGGCTGAGTGCTCGGGTGTGTCTCAGGTCACTTTCCTTTTGTAAAGTAAGCCTTCAGCCCGGTGTTAAGTCTGAGTCGTAATTCCTTTACCACATTTAACACAAAAATAGCTTGGGATATTTTAACTTTTAAAATAGACTTTTAATGAGAAGCTTGAATGTTGTTCTTTTAAAAAGAAATTTGCTTCTAACCCAACAAACCAGCCTCATGTATTACACTTCATAAAATACAACTGTACTTGACAGTTTGGTTACAAATTGAGTCTGTTTGTGCCTTGAGACGACATTCGTAGTCTGATCTGTAAAAATAATTTCTGTCTCTGTGCATCTCAGCTGAGCCTACTGATGAGTGCGAGCTGCCAGAGGGCGAGGCCGGCATCGTCTGGGATGCGATATGCTTCACTGTGCTGCTGGCACAGAGGAGGGTCTTCCTCAGCTACTATTTCCTCTACGTGGTGTCGGATCTCAAGTCCGCTAAGATATTGGCATCGAGGTCTGAGTTCCAGTTATTAATGAAACTTTTATGGAGACATTTGCAACGGTTAAGCGTACAAGAGGAGATTGATACTTTAATAGGTATTTTAGGTTCATTACGATGCTTACTATAAAAAAGCCTGCCTTTCCTTTTTCTTTAAGCAGCCTGTTAATATATAAGTAATTACTACAGTTTACTATTCCCCATTGTAAGATACAACTAAATAATTACTGATAATGTAACACTGGGTTTTACTTCAACCTGATGAGCAAAAAGAAGCGAAACAAACAAAAGATAATTAACTGTCTGTGTTAACTTTATCTAAATTCATCTAAATCAGAAATATGATTCATCAATGTGTAAATCTCAGAAAACCAGCTATTTTCCTCTAAAAAGGTATAGAAAAGAACTATTAAAAGTTCACAATAATCTTCCAAGCCAGTAAAAATAAAACACACACACACAAGTAAATGATGCCAGTAACAGTTAATTGGTGTTAATTTCTTGTTATCTCTCTAAGGGGCGCTGAGCTGTTTGAGGCCAAAGTGAAAAAACTGGTTGCAGCCAGATTGGAGATGGAGAAGAAATCTGTCGAGGCACTCAAGAGACAGTAAGCCTGAACAGGAAAAGTCTATCAATCAGTTAATGGATGCAGTATATGATGATGACTGGCTTATTTCCTCTCCACTTCCATTTTTTTCTTCTCGTGAAAGAGTAACGAGGGGGTATAAACTTTTTTCCCACTCTCTCCGTAGGATGGAGAAGATTAAATCCAAACAGAAGCCTCCTCCTGCTGCGTCGGACAGAGCGGAACCGCCAGCAGATCCGAAGCAGACAGCATCAGGTGCTGCATGCTTACATATGTCAGCCTGTAAAAGGATAGCTATCTATGTTACCATAGGGATAAAGTCTGCTGGAAATATCTATATCCATATTAGATCCAGTTTCAGGTAAGTCGGTTAAGTAGATAATTTTATTTTTAGCTGAATCCAAAAAGAAATTTTAAAAACTGACCAGTATAATCTTTTATATTGGTTCTAAACTGGACATTTTTAAATGCTTGACTGTTCCCTCAATTCATTCCAGGCAACGCAAGTGCACCAAAATCTGAGTGTGTTACTCAGGTTTAAAGACGGGTGATTCGCTGGGTTTCGTTTTGACCATCTGTCTTTACCCTTACTCGTAAAATATGAGCAAATAACCAGATTGGACTGTTTATTTGCAGGTGACGAGGAGAATGAAAAGAAAGATGCAGGAAAATGGTGGAAGCCATGGGTCTCTCGGCCTGGAGGTGAGCAGCGGAATCCAACAGAAACCTCCTGAACGTTTCCACATTTGGTCATTTTACAGCCACAGACTTCACCATCATTTCAATAAATTGTTTTTTTTTTTGCGGTTTCAGATACCAATACAAAGTAATAAAACTTGCTAAGTGTAAGGAAAGTTTGATACCATTAAACAAAATCCAATGCAACATTCAAAAGTCACCTAACTGGTAAACAGAGGGACCTTTACTGATGAGTGGGAAGCAGAAAGTTATTGTTAACAGAAGTTCTGGCCAGCATTTAAAACACTGTGGTGTGAAATGCTGCACATCATCCTGCAGGCGGCATATTCCCTCAGTGAAACATGGTGGTGGCAGCATCATGCTGTGGGGTGCCTTTCCTCAGGAGGGAGAAGGGAAGCCGGTCAGAGTTCATAGGAAAATCCTGGAAGAAAACATGTCAGATGCTGCAAAAATATGATTTTATTTTTTTTCTGCTTCATAATTATCTTCTACTTTGTATTGGTCTCTCATATAAAACTCTAACAAAATCTCTAAAAAAAAAAAACATTGAAGGATGTGACAAAATGTGAACAAAATGAGAGGGTATGCATATTTTTTGTAAAACACATTGTAAAATTCTCAAATATCTTTACTTTCTTTTTCCCTTCTTAATATAAAACATACATATGGAGTTTTATTGTTGTCTGGTTGCAGAGCTTTTGCATCAGAGCAGCTTTTTTTTGTTAGGTTGCTTTATTCAGAGAGTCTTCCCCTGCTTAATGACAGCTCTGTCTTTGGTGTTTAACACAGTGGAGAACAACTGTGGTTACCACCTGTTTGAGAGCGACAGCGAGGAGGAAGAAGAAGAAGTTACAGAGATGAAGGAAGGAGAGGAACCACCAAAGAAGAAATCAGCCTTTCAGGTAAACAGATGAAGCAAAACTATATGTTAAATATAATTTTTTAGGCTGTCACACACTGACAGAAAAGCTGATCATTTTTCTAATGTAAAGAAACAAAGTATCTCAGTAACCTACATGTTTACGTTCCAGTGGGCGTATAACGCCTGGACTACCAGCTCCAAATCGGCTCTGAAGGATTTAAAGAAAGAAAAGAAAAATATAAAGAAAGAGGAGAAGAAAAGGGCCAAGACAGAACTGCGGAAGCAGCAAGGTGAGACAAAAAACAAATGTCACAATAACCAAAAGACTGGATACAAAAAAACAGAAATAAAAACAGAATATTTTTCAGGCATAGACCGAGCCGATTCCAGTGAGGATGAACTTGATGAAAGCACTGTGGCGGAAGAGGAAGAAGAAGAAAGAGGTGAGCACACCTGTGAGGGGCGTTGGTGGTGTATTTCTATATCACTCTGTTGTGAAATTCAAACAGTAAATAGTCAAACACCGAATGATGTCCTCGTCCTGCAGAAAACATCCTGCAGCGCGTCCTGAACACGCTGAAGTTCAGCTGGCTGTTTCTGCAGTCTCTGCTTGACGATTTGACGGAGAGTCTGAACGATTTCTGCAAAGACAGCCTGGACATTTCCAAAGTGCTGCGATTGGAGCGAGCGTTGCTCAACCAGCAGCAAAAGAAGGTGAGGTGACGAAACATCAACCTGATGACTGTAAAAGTGAGAAAACATTTTCGTCCCACCTGGAAGTTGTCTAACGTCAAACTCTGTGCTGTAGAGCAGAAGAACAAACTCTATGTGTATCTCTGCAGGGAAAAGAAGTGAGTCAGGAGAGCGTGAAGCAGTTTTACGAAACCTGGATATTCCGTCAAAACACGTTGTCATCTGAGGAAGGTCTGGACGCGCTCTCTCCTCCTCCGACCCCGCCTCCCGTTCTCTCGTCTCATCACGTCTATGTGAAACTAAAGAGCCAGGCCTCCAAAATGTCTGCGGGCAGCAGCTTTGACAGGTAGACCTCTGGACACAGTCTTAATTTTATACATCTGCTTCTCTTGTATTTGCATTTTTGAAAACTAGAAAAAAAAAAAAGAAGAATAAGAAAGCCTCCGTCTAACCCCACTTGGTTCCTGATCACCTTTAGCTGTATGACAGATGAGACGATGCTGGGCTCTCGACAGCCAACGCAAGAGGAGCTGGATGAGCCTCCTGCTGCCCCGCCCACTTCCCTGCTCCGACGGAGGCTGATAAAAGAGGCAAACGTCGACCAGAGCTCCTTTGAGAACGATATTCTACCACAGAGGTGAAGGAACGGGGATGTTGGATACGCACTTCAGTCGAAGTACAACTACGATTCAAACTGTAACCAAAAACAGTGCAGAGGCATAAATGAAGGGGGTATGAAGTCACCCTTTAAACTTATCATTTTGCCTCTCGATTCGGCAAGAGTTAAGGGAAGTATAAGCTTTTCAATACTAACATGTTTGGGAGATCTCAAATTTTATGTATGACTTCATCAGCATTTCAAAGTCTTGCTACACTAAAAAACTTTAGAAGAGTGTCACTCATGTGCTCATAGCGTTGCCACAGGGCAAACTACAATAAAGCAGATATCAATAATCAGAATCAGAATTCATTTTAATGCCATTGTGCATGAAAGAAAGCAGAACAAAATAAAAAAAAATAGCAACTATGAGTCATCAGTTCATAAGTATATTTTTGGTTTGTTTGTTGGTTTATCAGTTATATTGTACTTCTTATTCTTATTCAGAACTAACTTATAATCATAAGTATAACAGAGTATTAGGGCCATGCTAAGAAAATTAATACAAAAATGGAATTACAGGAATAAAGTCGTAGTATTACAACTTTATTCATGTAATATTACGATTTTATTCTCATGTTATTATGGCTTCATTTTCTTACTACTTTATTCTCCTAATGCTACGACTTTATTTTCAAAATTTTATAATTTTTCTTAATTTTAATCAATTTAGTCTCGTAATTTTATTTATTTACATTTTCTTAGTATAGCCCTAATACTCCGTCGTATTGCTGTGACTTGGTCGAAAGTTTAGTTTTCCTTATTTTTTTTCTAAAGCCAAGAAGATGATGACCGTCAGCACGACGACGCAAAACAAGATGAGGACGTTGAGAAGGACGAAGAGATTAGTGAAAAATTGGATCAGGATCAAAACGTAGAAGATGGAGACGACCAACAAGATCATCCAGACCTGGAGAAAGATGAGGCGGATGAAAAACCGCAGCAGAGAGAAGAGGGCGAATACCCCAGATATGTGGAGTGTGCCTCAATGACTAACCAACAGAGTGAGGAAGAAAAACGTCTCGACCTCTCAGAGTCTCCTGCACCTCTGACTCAGGAAACCAGGAACCTCACAGCCAGCGAGCTGCTGCTGAACAAGTCAGTACACAAAACAACCAGTCAAAAGCAACATTAGAGCCGAAATCAAACCTTTTACTTGTCTGTTACATGACGTGAACACTTTTTCTCCGGCCCCTCAGCATGTTTGAAAACGAAGAGATCTCACAGTCTGATAAGTTTTTCAAGACGTTGCCGCGGCCGGTGAAGCTGCTCTTTGCTCTCTACAACACCATGGTGTCCAAGTCAGAGATGCTGTGCTACTTTGTCATCATCCTCAACCACATCGTGTCGGCATCATTCCTCTCGCTCATCCTGCCCATTCTGATATTCCTCTGGGCCATGCTGTCTGTGCCGCGGCCGACCAAACGCTTCTGGATGACGGCTATAATCTACACAGAGGTAGGCCGTTGCACCGGCTGCAAACATTGTTCCCTCTTGTAATAAATAGCTTTTGTTTCATGTTCATAATGATATATTATTATATTAGTACATAATAATATATCATTATGTACTAATATAATGATATATTAGTACATTTTATTTTAAAATGAGCATACAGTGCCTTTTTTCACTTTATCACAAACTTCAATGTGTTTTATTGGGATTTCATGTGATGAACCAACACAAATTAGGTTATAATTGTGACATGAAATTTAATTGAGATTGATACTTGATTGTATTTCTAGATTTTCTTTGTTTTGTTTGTTCTGTTATGTTCTTTATTGAACTTCTGAGGTCTTTACACACCAGCTGGATTTATGCTGTGATTAAATGAAGACTCTTATTTACTTCAAATGTTTCTTCTGAAGACAGTATGTGCTATTAGGTTTTATTTGGTTGGAAATAAATAACTTCTATTTCACATTAATGCTCTGCTTTGTGTTGCGCTCAAATAAAATGCATTGAAGATGGTCGTTTGTTTGTCAGTATTTCTGAAATTCTGCCTTTAATAGGCTAATAACAACCTCTGTTCTCTGTCCCAGCTTACAGTCGTAGTCAAGTACTTTTTCCAGTTCGGTTTCTTCCCCTGGACCACGTCTGCTTACAGAGGAATCAATGCAGACCGGCCTTTTGCCCTGCCAAACATCATCGGGGTGGAAAAGAAAGATGGCTACGTCCTGTTCGACCTCATCCAGCTGCTTGCTCTGTTCTTCCACCGATCTATTCTGAAGGTAAGTCCATCTTTTTGCTTAAATAGCCCCGTCTGACAGCGTCAACGGCGGTGAACTGGGTAGTTCTCATGCCTCTCTGCAAACCCACAGTGTCACGGGCTGTGGGATAACAAGGAGGTGGAGATGCCTGACTTCTTCAAGAAGCTGAAGAAGAAAGTGGACAAGAAGAAGATGACCGGAGTGGATAAGACGGGGTGCAAGGAGAAATCGTTACGCCGGCTGAAGTTCCTCCCCATTCAGACCTCCACCACCTCCATATTCTGCAGACAAAAGCAAAGTGATTCTAAAGAATCTGTTGGTGAGAAACATGCATTTTGCCTGTGAGCTGCCTTTTGCCACCAACACGCCTAAAGGTTTATTAATGTAAGTTTTCTTTGATTGTTTTTTTTTTTTTGCATTGGAGAGGAGAAACCAAAGAGGCAGCACAGCAAGAAGAAGAGGGCGCAGCGTCGCACTGCTCCTCTGTCCAGGAAGCAGAGGATCAGACAGCATATCAGAGAGACGATGCTGCAGGCCAAAACCACCTGCATAGAAGTGTACGTAGTTTCTCTGTGGGGCTTTTCAAAAGATATTTTCACTTTGTTCACTATTTACAGTACGGAGGTTTAGTCGCATTGAATTACTGCTGTTATTTTATGACCTGCTCAGAATTTGGTGACGTTACAACAACATATCTTAATGCATGTTAGTAGTACTTTATGTGATTGCAGTGTTTCCCCCCAGTGTATTACAAGCCTGGCGGGCCACCAGGCTTTACTTGTGCCCCCACCAGGCTAAGCATTGCTTATTTATTTAAGTCTTTATAAAATGTTTGCCTTTTTTAAGACGTTATACTTGGTGTTCAGGTATTAATCTTCCAATCTTTCAATAACACATAATTATCGAGTGATATTTTAAAATTTTCTGTCACCCTTAAACATTTTTTAACTCAAAAACACGACGGGCCGCTGGATGAATGACTGCCCCAGTGCCCAACCACCGGGCTTAGCACGTTTTCTGGGGGAAACCTTGGTCGCCCAAAACAAAGTAGCTCTTCATTATTCAGTCTATAAAAAAATGATGCAATATCTTCACTTTTATTTAAAAATAAAAATCTGAAAGGTGTGACAAGCATTTGCATTCATTTGATTTTAATTTGATACCAGTACACAGAGTGTATAGTTCCAAACATGAATTTGCACACGTAGAATAGGGGGCCATGATTAGATCTGACCTTTATTTTTCTTTCAATGCATGGATGAAAACTAACATGGGACTTCACCATGAAGACGCAATCCTCCTTACCAAACTTAGTGATGGGGGCAGCATGCTGTGGGTATCAAGATGGACGGGGAAGCTGAGATCACAGGAAGATGAGTAGGGATGAAAACAGATGCTTGCCACACTTTTCAGATTTTTATTTTTAAAATATTTGAAAACTGTATTTCTCCTTCCTACTCACAGTCTTGTTCTGTCATTTAAAACCCACCAAAATACATTTGTAGTTGTACTGAGACTGAGGTGTGCGAGTTTACCTAAATATGTACTTATTTTTGCGAGGCAGTGTTTGGAGCAGAGCGAAGTGTGATGTCTGTCTCTCTCTCTTTCTCTCTCTCTCTTTTTCTATTTCAGAGCTCTTCACATCTATCTCCCCATCAGGCAGTTCTTCTATGACATCATCCACCCTGACTACAGCCCCGTGTGTGACGTCTACGCCCTCATGTTTCTTATTGATGTCGTCAATTTCATCGTGACCATATATGGATACGGGGCCTTTGGGGTACACACATAAACACAACTTTCTACCGTACACTGTGAGGATTACACAGGATTCTGTGTGGAACATCACCCAGTTTCTGTCTCCTCTTTAGAAATACTCTTCCTCAGTGGACATCTCAGAGACTCTGTCAGAAGACCAGGTTCCCGAGGCTTTTCTGGTCATGCTGCTCATCCAGTTTGGCACCATGATTGTCGACCGCGCCCTGTACCTGAAGAAGTCTCTGCTGGGGAAATGTGTTTTCCAGGTTGTGCTGGTGTTTGGCATACACTTCTGGATGTTCTTCATCCTCCCCGGAGTCACAGAGAGGTTCAAGCTTTTATTTTTCTTTAAACTGACTTACTGGGATAAAGCCGACTAACCTTCGCCTTAAACTTAGACTTGGTGTAAAGTTGTGGACAATGTTTAAAAGCTGGAATTTTTAAATCCACTATTTATTCAGAGTTATGAAAGAAACTTGATAGCGAATAGACAAACTATATGTTTCACTAAGGGACATTTCACCAAATATTAGAGGGTGTGTGTGTATATTAGAGATTTTATTTATAATGCCAAATTTGAGTGGACAAGAGGAAATCCACAGTACTTTCCAACTTGTGCTTCCAACTTTTGTTTCGTTGAAGAAAATGTGTTCAGATTCCGCCTTGCAGAAATAAATATTAATTCAATAATTTTAAGCACCATACTCATGCCTGTAAGCTAATCACCTGAAAAGTGCAGACTGGGTTTGTATCACTTTAAGAATTTATAAACACCTGAGAAAGACTTTAAAAGCAGAGAAAGGAAGGGACTGGACTGACATAAATAACACTTTTTTTATGACACCCTGAGTCTGTTTATTTTCTATCGTAATAAACTCAGACACTAGAAGCAGTGAATCTGTCGCTTGGTAATAAAAAGACGGTGTTCAGATGGTTGATGTCTCTGCTTATCTCTGTCTGTTCCAGGAGGTTCAACAGTAACCCCATTGCTCAGCTTTGGTATTTTGTGAAGTGCATCTACTTCGGATTGTCTGCCTATCAGATCAAATGCGGCTACCCAAACCGCATCCTGGGCAACTTCCTCACCAAGAACTACAACTACCTCAACCTCTTTCTCTTTCAGGGGTACGATTTCCTTCAGCAGTTACCTCAAGCATAGAAACACTGTAGCTTTTAAAATATATCTGCTTTTTTATATTTGTTTGTTTGCTTTTTTAAATGGCTGCCCGACTCTCTCCTTCCAGCTTTCGGATGGTCCCTTTCCTCACTGAGCTGAGGGCCGTGATGGACTGGGTTTGGACCGACACCACACTGTCTCTCTCCAGCTGGATTTGTGTTGAAGATATCTATGCTAACATATTCATCCTCAAATGCTGGAGAGAGTCTGAGAAAGTAAGAGAGTATGCCTCGCAACAGCATCCATAACCCCAAATTTACAAGAAATTTTGGGGGATTTTGTGTGAGAGAGCAACAGAAAGTAGTGCATAGCTGTACTGTTTTTGCAAAGATTGATGGATGAAACTTTCAGCCTCTAACTGTCCAAACCTGATGGACACACATTAAAAGATTTGCAGTTGCAGTGAAGGAATTTCTACACATTCACTTAGAGGATATATGGACTCCATATGTATCAGGGTTTTATTGTTAAAAATTAAAAATAACTTTCTCTTCACAATCACACTTTGCTTTTTGTTGCTCTATCACCTGAATCCTAACAAAATTCATTGAAATTTGCCATTAAAATTCCAGAAAATGAAAAAGTTCCTGTGGTTTGAATACTTTTTTAGGCACTGTCGGTCACAGTTACTATGGTAGCACTAATTTAAACTTATATGAAGTTATTAGTAAAAGTGCATAAAGCAGTTAGTTGGAGTGATTAGACATTGTTTGTCTCTTTAAAGAAACATCAAATACATTCTAGTAGATACATATAGTGTGATGGATTTTTAAGTTTATTAGTCTGTAGGAGTTTGAATCTACATAAGGAGAAGCTAAACAGTTGTACACAATTTTCCAGAAATTTCCACACCCCCCAGGACAGAAGAAGAAGAAAGTGGTCAAATATGGGATGGGTGGCTTCATAATCTTTGCCCTGATCAGCATCATCTGGTTCCCACTCCTCTTCATGTCTTTGGTCCAGTCAGCGGTCGGAGTGACCAATCAGCCGATAGATGTCTCCATCCAGCTCAGCATCGCAGGATATGAGGTCAGCACCAGCTCCGTCTGCTAAGACTCTTCCTGTGACACAGAAAAATCTAGAAGCTATCATTTTACTGCCCGATTTGATGTGTGAGTCGGCTTTCATGTACCGCGCGTGTTCATACGTTGGTAGATAAATGTCTTTCTCCTTCTGGTGTGCCTTTTTACAGCCTCTGTTCTCCATGACCGCTCAGGAGCAGAACTTGGTCGCATACACCGAAGCCGGATTCAACCGACTCACAAACGTTTATGCTACTCATCCAGTGAGACATGTTCACTTTACTGCAAAATCGAAACAATCCCCTGCATGGGATGACGAGCAGAGGAAAATTCTACAAACCAGTAGAAAACTGACTATAACCACTATGAAGTACCATACGTTTTTACTTTTTTGTGAACATCAAAAAATATATATTTTAAACAATCAAAAAGCAGATCTAATGTTTATTTATTTAAATTCAGCACATTTGTCTAGACAATATTAATCCTGTTTCAGGTGAGAATAGATGCACAAATCAAACCATAAATGCATTTGAATGACTTAGATGAGGAGTTGATTGTCTACGTTGAAAATGATCAGTGGCTGATTTATTTCTTAAAATAAAATCAAACATTTCAAGTATCAGACATTTATTGAGACCCATTAAAAGGTGTAAATCCGTTCGGTCTCTCTGTGCGTTCCAGGGTGCCATGCAGTTCCTGATGAACTATGAAGCCGAGGACATTGTTGCCGCTAAAATCAAGAGTGATGCCAGTCTGCTCTGGACCATCAGCCCAGCCAGTCGAGCAGCAATGATCGAGGAACTGAGCAACTCTTCTCACATATACATGAGTTTACGCTGGACACTGCTCAGGTTCGACCGCCCAAATGCACACGGTTGTTTTTCCCAATGTGTGTATTTCTATTTCATTTGCAAACGCCTGGATTTACCAAAGGAGGGCTTATGGTGGCAATACACCTCAGAGTTGACCCTCTAAATGAAACACACAGCATGGTTTTGTACCAGTTCTGTTTTGACTCAATTTTCTCTTTTTGTATCATCACCTTTCTATTCCAGTCTTTCTACAAAAAACTACAAAAGTTTAAAATTGGTAATGCCAGGAATAATGTACAGCAACTCTCTCTTACAGATCAGTCCAGATCAAACTATCTTTAACCCTTTAATGCCCAATACAACGACACATGTCATATCACACTGATGTGTAAAAATGAAATTGTTTAGTGGATGCCTTTAACCCCCCATCAGCGTATCCAAAAACATTTTTTCTTGCATAGATGTGACATTTTTATACAGAACTTAAACAACTAAACAACTTGCATAATATTCAAGTAAACTTATTAATTACATGCTGCATGTAAAACTCATAATTTTCACTTTGCACTCAAACATCATGATTAATGTTTGATTGTCTACGTCTATATTTGTGTTTTTTTTGCTGTGTTTCTGTGCCGTTAATTACCACTGCAAAGCAAATGTTCCCTCTGAGTATACTATTAGTTATACAGTAAAATCAAAATAAACTAATTAATGTTGTTTGTTCACGCCTTCTATAGGCTGAGTCTGAGTAGACGCTGGTATGATTTAAAGGAGACAAGTGGGGCTGTGTGAACTAAAATCAACATCAATTGGTATTAAAGGTGTTCATAAACGTGGCATCTTATGTTACCAAACTGCATACCTTGCAGATAATTATTGTTTGTTGCTTGTGTTGCTCTCCTCCTCAGGAATGCGTCCATATCAATGAATGTCGAGGCGGTGGGAGAACACACGGTGAAGTTTGACGACGTGGCGTTGAGGGACGGGATTGTCCAAATGCTCAAAGGCAACAGCAACAAACCTGTGTGAGTCCCTCTGACACCACTCACATGTGCTTTTTGCCCTCTTCACTGCTGTTCTGAAGTGAAACTTTACAAGCCTGAGGTGCTTTTATATTATCTTGACACTCCAGCATTACTGTTGCTTCAATAGAGCGATAAAACCAGCAAAACTCCAATTCATTTCACTACTTTAGATGTTTTTCTCACTGTAGTTAGATTGCAAAAAATGGTCACAACCAAACTGGAATCGGTTATGTACAGCCCGAAACTTCTTTACATCATCATCATTTATTATACCGGCTTATCTGCAAAAAGCCAAATTCAACACATCATAATACGACCTCTATAGTTACAGGCATTCAAAGACAGTTCATGTAAATAAAACTGTTTTTTTTTTGGCAAGAAAAAGGTAAAGGTAAAGGTAATTTTATTTATATAGCACATTTTCAGCAACAAGGCAATACAAATGCTTTGCAGGAATTAACAGGAAATACAAACAAAATAACAAACCAACGGAAAGTGCAGAAGAAGAAAAAGCTAATTATGTTGATCCAAAGTAAATAAGCATGGTACTTATTAATAAAGGTGTTTATTTGTGTCTTTTTTCCTGAAGGATGATTCATTCTCTTCTGCCAAAATACATCCGAGGTCCCAAAGGACAAGAATCTAAAATGGCAACCAGGATGTCAGTAGGTAAGCAACCGTGCACTGAGAGGGGTGGTGGTCATTTTTGAATGGAAACTTTCCCCTGAGAATGTTGCTTAAATTTACAATTTAGGCCAACACATGATTGGTGCAATACTTTATTTGATTGTTATCTGGCATGAATCTAGAACTTGACTTTCTCCTCGGCACGTTTCCCTCAGACTCATCCGAGCGCTCGGACCTCCGTGGACTCGCCTTCTTCCGGCCCATGTCCATCAGGCTCCAGCAGGTCAACGGCGCGTCAGACAAAGAGGCGGGCCAGTGGTGGGTGGTGGAGGAGTGCTCCTCGGTTCTCACCTCCGGCGAACAGAAATGCCACAACATCGAGATTGTGGTGTTCAATGATAAGGTCAGCCCTTCAAGTCTGGGCTTTCTGGCCGGACATGGGTAGGTGGCAAAAGAAAGATGTGGAACTTACTGAAAAATATACCAACACTTTTGCTCTAATTTGCTGAGAAATAATGGTCTGTTGAATCAGATTTCACACATTCAATAATATAATCTGGTCAATGTTTATTTGTATTATTAATCATGTAGCACATGAACAACTAACCAGATTATTTGGTTTCGCTGTGTTTTTTAGATTGAATGATTGAATAATTCAAACTATTTTTGATAAATAATATTGCAGTTGCTTAGAACAGACAAAGCACAATGACATACGATTCTTAATTTGAAGCCGTTTTTTTCTTTCTTTGTTGGCTGCAGAATTGTCGGCCTGTACATGTCGGTGGTTCTCGTCATCGGTAAGTTCGTCCGGGAGTTCTTCAACGGGATCTCTCGCTCCATCATGTTTGAGGAGCTGCCCTGCGTGGACAGAGTCCTGAAGCTGTGCACGGACATCTTTGTGGTGCGGGAGACCGGAGAGATGGAGCTGGAGGAGACGCTGTTCGAGAAACTCATCTTCCTCTACCGATCGCCAGAGACCATGATCAAGATGACCAGAGAGAAGAAAAACAGCTAGGACCAGGATGCCCACCCTCTTACTTGGATTGAAAGTGCTCACTTTTTAGTGTCTTAGGGTAGAGCAAAGACATTAGTTGTAGTAGTTAGTAAGAACAGCCAAGCACATTATGCAGCAAGACTATCTTTTCTTCAGGTTTTCCAACTTGTACATTTAAAAAACAAAAATAGCTCTTAATACAGAAAAGATTGATCTCAAAGTCCTGAATATTTTTTTTTATAAGGACTTCAATCCTTTCCCAACAAAAAGACTAATAATCAAAATATTGTAGTCTTGTATTGTGGGATATTCTTTAATATTTAGGTCTTTGTTAAATTTCAGCCAAACTGATGTAGGAGAAGTTTTTAAAGTAGGCTAAAGCACAAAAAAAACACCATGTTTTGTGTTTCAGTCTATTATCAGTGTAATGGACACAAACAGATGAATGTAGGCCATGATTACTGCACTTATCTTCCTGGTTCACACAAAATGAAATTTACATTTGTTTTATTTTAGGAAGATTAAAAACACCCCTGGCATTTTAAAGTGGTATGTGGAGGAAATTATATAATTTAGATACATGTGCCATACCAGTTAAGGGCAAATATTTTAATTTAAGGATAAAGTATTCCTTATGTCCAGTTAACCAGAGTTGTAATGGTACATTTACACCAATACAACTTCCATGGAATAAAATTATCTAGTTTGAACGTTAAGATTCAACTGACTTTACTGACAAAACTCTAACAAACTGATGCAAAGTGTGAACAAAGATTTTCAATTTTGACTTGAAACCTTCGATAGCTGGGTTTTCCAACTCCTTCATTTTCTTCTCATTCTTGCTTAATAAAACTCTGGAGAGTTAAACCTACTGAAGGACTGATGTTACAGAACAAATCAGACTTTAACCATGCAGGAAGCATTCACAACAGAACCAAATGTCTGACGTAGCCACTTAGAAATTATGTATTTAAAAATTGTCTGTGCAACTTAATAATCGGTCAAGAGTTCCTGTTTACTGACATACAGTTTACTTTGCAGTGCATGTGTGTCTGATGGTTTTGGGTTCAGGATTTGACGGTATTTATTACAGATCCTTCTAGTGTTAAACTCCAAACTTGGACAAGTGAATGTATTAAAGCACTCATGCCTCTGTAAATACCACATTTCTGTACATGTCCGTATACACTCATTAAATACCAAAACTTGTTACACAAAAATATCTCAGCATCCTATTCTGCACCTCTTGACTACATGCTCCAACTGAAAACCAGACAGGCAAGCAGGATTCAAGGTACTCATTTTTAATTACAAATGACAAAGAACAATTTCATTCAGGTCCCAGTCTTTAATGTGACATCTAGATGTTTTCCCACTCTTCTTCTCCATGTTTTGAAGAACAGGAGGGCAGCAGGGCCACACAACCCAGGAAAAAAAAAAAACTATTTACACCACAGTTTCACATCCTGGGAGGAAACAAAGGAGAAAGAAACATTAATACATATCCCCTTGAAAATCTGCTTGGAAGTGATGAAAGATGAGCCTTTATTTCAAAGATGAGCAATGTATTAGTTGTACACCTTCAATCAATAAAAAGGGCTAGATATTGTTTTTGAACATCCACTCAAGTATAGTACGTGAGTTTCCAATAGTAACCTTTTCACAGTATTCTAATTTTCTGAGACACTAAATTTGGGATTTTCTTTATTTGTAAGTCATAATCATTAAATGTGCAAAAAATGAAAGCTTAAAATATATTACTATGTGTGATTAATCTATCAAACCACCATTCTGAGAGACTACTGGAAGGAAATACTGCCCTTTTACACAATATTTTTTTTTATATGTACTAGTAAATATTTTACCCTGGCATAATGAGAAAAGATACTACTTTTTGCTTTATTTACAATTGCAGGTCAATTAACTGTCTAAAATATTTATTAAAAAAAAGTAGTTTGCTTGACATTTTGTAGCACAAATATATTTAAAAAAAATTTTAATGAAGCATTTTTTTTAGCAATTATGGGTCAAGTTTTCAGATTAAATTTAAAGAGAACTTACAAGACAATTTCAGATCTTAAAACTTACTTTTAACCTAAACACAAGAATTTGGCATCATTTTAATGTTATATTTGTCAAACAAATTTGATAGTTTTGCTCACTACCAATAGACAGCCCATGAATAATACTAAGAATGGCTAATTAAAAGTCTTGCGTGGGTAGAATGCATCATTGAATGATGTGGATTTCACAATAACTTCAAATTCTGCTGTCAGAACCTGAATAAAAGCTGCTCATTGTCACCCTCCTGGGCCTAAGGAGGGTGACATCCTTGAAAATAACTACTCTCTAGCAGGTTGCTTTTAATGAACTTACATGCTGTTTTTGGCTTGATGATTTTGACGCTGGCTTCTGCGGCCTTCAGTGCCTCGACTTTGAACTGCGGCTTCAGCGCAGCCCGCACAGCGTTGGCGCAGATAGCGGAGAAGCGGATGTAGCTGCATGAAGGACACACCGGTTAGCTTAATGCTAAACGCTAAACAACATATGCCAAGTATAATTATGACCGGAAAGGTAGTTCCATGTGTTTCAAGTTACAAATGCACCTAAAAGAGCCAGTCAGCCTTTTCGTTGACTGTCTAACTCTAATTAGAACCCGTGCAAATCGGAAGGTTAAGCATCAAAGCTAACTGAGGCTAATAGCATGGAGCTGAACTACAGAAAAAAATTAAAGGCGAAACAACAACACTTAAAAATACTCTTACTCGTACGAACAAGTTATGGTACATATCACAGTTTCCAAAGAAGCACCCACTAAATAAATTTAACATAATCTTATTACCTCAGGCCTGCTTGTCTCCAGTATGCAACCATTTTGACTGCTCCGTAACTTCAAGGACAGGTCGGGAAGGTGCGTGATGACGTCATATCATATACGCAAGGCCTTCTTTGTCCAATCGGGAGAGAGCCTGGCAGCGATTGACAGAAATGGCAGCCACACATCCCTAAACAGAACAAGCTCCCTCAAACACCGACAAGACAAAGGTCTCTTACAGAATTAATTCCGCTTCATGCAGTCCACTGACTGACTGTAAAATATTTCCTTAACACATTTATTAATGTGCAGTGTTACGGGCCACCCCATACACTGCTAGTACTGTTTTTTCTGCTATGATGTGAACCAAGAGTTTGTAATTTAAATCGTCTATTCTATTCTATTCTATTCTATTCTATTCTATTCTATTCTATTCTATTCTATTTTGAGAGTATTTTATTTTATTTTTTGTATGATCGATTTTTATTTAATTTAAAAATACATAATTCATGAAATTTTGTATTCATTTTTTACAATTCGTGCTTGTGTATATCACTGCTAGATGTAAAAAAAAAGTTTAATTCATTTTTAACTTGAACCCATTCTTTTTCATTTACAAACCCTTTGCAATGTTGTGTATATATAAATGAGGTTTATTTTATTTTGACCGATTGAGATTGTAGATAAAAATAATCCAAACTTAATTTTATTTTGTAATGTCGTTACATAAAGAGTGTTTATAAAAACCCAGTTTTCATTTTAGAGATACTGAGTGAGATTTCTTTTTCATAATTTAGAGCAAAACTATTTAGCTATGCTATAAACCTTATATTGAATACACTTAAATATACCATTTATTTTTGGCAGAAATCTTAAATTTAGACTGGATTTGTATAAAACCACATAGTAAGTAACTATAGCCTAATTATTTTTAATCCGTTAGAGGGAAAAAAAGGAAATTAATTAAATAAATTGTAGATTGTTCTGGATAACGCTGTGAAGTATGCCGTTCTACCACCAGGGGGCAGTATCGCTGTTCAGCTGAAAACACCCAAAGCAGGGCTTTAGTTGGTAACACCGTCCTTCCTCCCCTCGGTCACGCTGTCACGAGTCACCGGCTCCCGAGCTTCTGACGGAAAAGCCTGTAAAAATGAAGATCTGGGCGTCAGAGCACATTTTCAAGTAAGTGCCTCTCTTCTTGCCAAGATATTTGACCAGCCGTACGGGTTGCGGACCTATGGTTTTGTCTATAGTGTAACCAGTTTGAGTTGTTCCGTCTTCTTTTTAACCGCTACCGTTGTTAGCTTCTTCAGCTAAGGTTGTGGAGAAGTTAGGTAACTCGAATGAAAGCGGTTTAAAGTGCCTTGCCAGTCGTTTATCAGTCATGTATGTTTCCGCTTATAATGGCTAGCATAACATACTTTAAGCTTTTTAGCGTATGAAGTGTTTCTTGAATGGGACTAAACCGATAGTTAGCCGAGTAAACACACCGACAGCTTTAATTTTCTATTCTAAGCTCTTTTTTTTCAGTTTTTGTTAAGTTTCGTCACATTGTTTAAAATTAGCTGATGTTTTGCTAGAATTCGGGTGGTTTTCGCATAGCGTTTTTTAATTTAAATTTTTTATCGCGGGTTCAGATCTGCCCCCCGCCCCCGGCGGCCAGTTTAACATTATGTACGGCGTTATCAGTGTTGCATAACTGTCGGCGTGATGCAGTGTTGGAGCAGAGGCGCATCCATCAAATAGGCGAGGATTAAATTACACTCTGAACCATCCAGGAGGCTGAAGTGAATTAGATGCAGAACAATAGTCTGGTTTGTGTTATTTTCCGTTTCTAGAAGTTTCTGGGTGAGCTGCTACGTAGTGATGCAGTGAGTCTGCGCAGTGCGCAGCAACGCCGCGCTGCTGCCTGGAAACCACCAGTCGGGCTGCGATTGATTCAGTTCTGTGTTCCTGTGACATAACAATCTTTTAGTAGATACCTTTTTTTTTTTTCTTTCTTTTTTTTTCAGAGCAAAACAAAAATACTATTAGTGAATATCGATGGTTTTAAATGTGTGCTCTTATGTTATCCAGTAAATATAATGTCAAACTGAATTATTATTTGACCGATAGGAAATATTCAGACCAGTTCAGAAAAGTATATATATTAAAAAAAAAGGGAAAACGGCAATGCAGAGAAGAAGAAAAATAACATCCTGCAAGTTTTGAAGAAAACAGTGCAACATAAGCATTACACAAACTACAATTGTTGATATTTAGATATATTGTTTAAAATGCATACACTTTGGGTCAGTTTGCACTCGCACATTGCAAATTTTTTCCTTCCATTTTTCCTTTTACTCATGCACGATATGCAATTATCTTCCCCTCTATACAATTTAATTCTGATCTCTGCTTGGACCTGTCTTCTCTTTATGAGATATGGCTGATATGGTCGAGCTAGGCAGGGAGTCAGCTTCCGCTAGATGTTGTTCAATTGGACGAACCCAACCGCATTTTCTGACATTAGGTTATTGAAAATTAAAAATAATTGGTTTTCAAAACCGTTTCAAAATTGACCCCTTGCTGGTATGAATTAATGTATAAATATTATTAAACAACCTCCCTAACTCTATTTCATACCCATTTGCTTAATCATGGTGTAAATTCTTTGCTTATTTTGAAATAGTTCAGAAAACTGGATAGAAGACAACAACTCAAGTCTTTGTGTTCACGTTGAGCTGTAACAAGCATAATCTCTTTCTTTTCATATTACCAGCCACCCATGGGAGACGGTGACCAAGGCTGCGATGCAGAAGTACCCCAACCCGATGAACCCCAGTGTGTTTGGTGTTGATGTTCTGGACAGAAATGTTGACTCAGATGGACGGTTACACAGCACCAGACTCCTCAGCACAGAGTGGGGGCTTCCCGCCATAGCAAAATCTGTATGTCTATTCATCTATGAGACACTTTTGACTTAAATCACGTTCCAAGTTCTCCGGTCTGCATCAGGCTTGACAGGTGGCTTTGCTTTCAGATCATTGGAATGACGAGAACATGCACGTACGTTCAAGAGCATTCAGTCGTGGACCCCAAGCAGAAAACATTTGAGCTGCAGTCAACAAATGTAAGTAGAAGTGACATGAATGTGCGGAGTCGCTCATTCTGGACGGTCCAAGTTAGAGGGACAAATTAATGTATTCAAGCTTGAGTCCAAAGTGGGATTAGATGAAAAATAACTCAATCAAAGGGCCTCAGTTTTTGTTGGCTGCTGGTCATTTAAACCCTTCAGCAGTTTGCAGGCATGTCCCCTTTCTCAGTATTTACAGTACTTTAGTCATTTTAGTAAAATATTTACAGTATTTGCGTGCACTTTTTCTCTGAGCTGACCATTTTGGTGCATAATGGAATTTTATTTATATATTTATTTTTTTTAAAGAAAATTGGAAAATAGTAATAACGAAAACCCTAATTAGTGCAGTTGTTCTACTGGAAGATTCTTGACATATTGTTGTAAAAACATCTCTTAGTTTTGAAATTATAACATTATATGTTTTTGTTGCAAATAGTTGGCTGTTTGAGCAGATTTAGGCATTCGGGCAATATTCAAGTGAGGCATAAAGTTTACTGCACAGGTTTGACATTTCTAATGTTGATCTGAAGTGACACTTAGTTGGAGGTATTGCCACTTCCAAAAGAGTCTGGTGCAAAACTTGCAAAGGTAAGAAATGATCAAGGGGAATAAAGGCCAGTATCTGTTTTGTTTTTAAGACTTTTGGAGGTAGGAGCAAACAATGTTAGAAAATTATTCTTTCTAGGCTCTCTCCAATGTAAATTTAATTGAGATTTGTTTCAACGTTTTGCTTTTTAACACCATTAATTGTATCTGTTTCATCTGCCTAGATCTCCTTCACTAACCTCGTGTCTGTCGATGAGAAGTTGACATACAAGCCGCATCCAGAAGACCCTGGAAAGTAAGTGACTTAGATTTACTTGTGTATACCATAGCCAGAAGCAGAACATCTGCCCAAAATATGTTATTTCTCACATCTTTGCCCTAATGTATATAATCTCTACAACACGACAAGCAGTGATGGTTGTGCTTTTTATAACCTGCATTGGTTTGCTTTGTTTTTCAGAACGGTGTTAACTCAGGAGGCACTGATCAGTGTAAAAGGCGTCAGTCTGAGCAGCTATCTAGAGGGACTCATGGCTAATACTATATCTGTTAATGCCAATAAGGTGAGTCTGTTTTTATTTGATCTTTTTAAACAAAACACCAAAACAAAGTTGTCTTAATGTTTCTTTTATGTCAACGGTTTCTGTTTCCTGTTGTGACTTGTGTGAACATCTGTTTCAGGGTCGGGAGGCGATGGAGTGGGTCATCAGACGGCTGAACACTGAGATCGAGGAACTAGCAGCCACTGCTCGTGGCTCCATGCGCGTTCCCATGGCAGCCGCTGTTACAGAAAAATGACCCCTGCATTTCTTTTTAATTTATTTTCTGCTTACTCCAGCACCATTAACAGACAGACTGAAACATGTCCCCCTGTCCCGCTCTAATCTGCCAAAACAGCCTAAAACTGACCGTCCCGTCCTCTGGTCCCACACACGCTTGTCTGGATTTTCCACGAGAACTTGGTCTGTTTTTCCTCAGCAAGTCTGCACCGACCGTCTCCACTCGTTTCTGAGGAGAATACCAGGGAACACTGAGATGGTTTAGAAAAACAGGGTTGATTCAGACTGAACTTGAAGCTCACAGGACTGTCGTTTTGTGATGTGGAAGTGTTTTTAAAAGCGATTCACACTGTGCCTACACATCCACCCAGCAACACCAACTTTTCTGCCCCCCCCTTCTCCGGCTGTAACATTTCATTGTTATTTCAAAGCATTTTTAGGCTGTCTGACCACTTCATCCATTTCTAAAAGCTGTCAGAGCAGACAGGCTGTAGGAGCAACTGGAAGTTAAAAATCTCAACAGCTGTTCATATTTTGAGGTTACGTTTCTCTGTTTCTGGTATTTTGTACAACAGGGTGTGTTTAAATTGGATCTAGTGTTGTTGTGGTACTAAAGAGGTGGCGATAGAAAAGGCAGGTTCTCTATGTACTTATAGAAATCTGACACTGCAGATGTGCTCTGATTGCAGCGGTCCATAGCCAACCATGAGCAGAAGGTGGCGCCATAGAGTATTGTTCCTAAGAGAAGAGCAGCCTTGAGCTTCTCAAAATGGTTACAATGTGAAGCAGGTGCTGGTTTATCAGCATGGTTGATTGGTCTCCTCTTTTACAGTCTTTCTGATCTGTTTAAAAAGAAACGACTAGATTTCCTTCCATTTTACAGTGAGGATATTCTGTATGGTTTACATGTTACAATTTAAGAATATTCATATTTGAATGTTTAACTTATTTTCAGTATGTAAACTTTAGAAGTGGAAGAAGGTCCCAGAAGGGTACAAATGTAAAATGGAGCAAGTGGGTTCGGTGTTTTGCTAATTCTCACTAATGTCATTGGAGGATCTCTGCACTGACTGTGCCAACATCAGTTTCAAAGAACTTTACTAATTTAATACCAGCTTACGGTTGAACTTTGTGACATTAACTTCTCTGTATGCTTTGACCACTTCAGGTTCCTGTTTGTAAATGTCAGTATTGTTTTTGTTGCGTTGAATACTTGTTAAGACTGTTGAACTGCTCGTTGTGCAAAATATGAAGCGGGTGTTTTATTCAGTTTTGGTTCTAACTGAATGGAGGAGACTCGTTTAAACTAAGTGGATGTTGGGTCATTCTACGTTAGCGCTCTTTATGGACTTCCTTCTTCTCACTGCAAAATTTTCATTTGTGCAAATGGAAGTTTGTTTAGACAAACTTCCATTTGTCTAAACAAATGTTAGACAAATGGATGTAACTAACCCTATGAATGATGTTACTAACTTTATGAAAGGTTAGTAACATCACCAGTCTACAGTCGGTCCGATCTCATTATCAAACGCATTCTGGGCTTTTTCACTCCAGCTACCAATTCAAAACTTTTTTTTTTTTTTATGTCATATTTTACAAACTGTTTTCATCATGTTATCCTCCTCTGAATACAGTGTCTCGTTTCATAAAAGTAGTGCTTCTTTTTTTTTTTTCTTTTTTTTTTCCATGGGGAACATTTTAACATCGGCTGTAAATACTCACAGACTCATATTTATATTTTCATGGTGCTACATTCCAAGAATGTCAAATGTGTACCAGAAACAAGAGTGAGCACTGGAATGTTTCAAAATAAAAGAGATGTCATTGTTTCATCAATGCTGTGGAGTCTGCTTTTTGAATTGTCTCTGTATTATTTTAAGTTAGATGATTTGTAATGGTTTCTTTGTAGCTTGCAAGATTATTATGTTTTTTTAATTCATATTTAAATGGAATTTTAAAAGAAACCCACTCTGTAATAAATTATTTCTTCACAAAAAGCAGTCCTAAAAAAATTAAAAATGGTTTTATGAAGGAAATACAGAAAAAAGAAAGCAGCAAGTAGGTTTCTAATAGTTGCTTGTTGACCCAAAGATCCCACATTTTGCAATGATTTTCTAATAAAATTTGGAGATTTTGTTGGAGATCTTATCATCCTGCTCAAAATAAAGTGACTCTTCCATTCCAGCATATTGGCTAAAAGAAGTGAGCTCCATGTCTTATTAATACCCTGGGAAAATGGAACATAATATAACATTTTTAATTACAGTATTTTAGCATTTATGAATGAAAAGGAAACGGTGCAAATGGGCTTTTGATAATGGGTGAAAGTTGCAGTGTTTGGATAAAGACCATGACACCATGTAGGAAGCATAACAATATTTATTTTGAAACAAATACAGGCAGGAAGCTTCCAGTTGTTGGTCAGGTGTCTTGCTCAGGACCAGACTAATGGTCATATTTTTTACATGTGTTAATTTTCTGTTTATGTGTTAGTATGGATTAGGTAGCAAGGTGTGGTAGATTCAGGTTTATATTCCAGTCAAAGATGCATTTTTCTCGTGGAGAAAGATTCTAACCAGATCAGTTAAAGCGGTTTAGATTTTGAGTGTGAGCCAAGAACAAAAAAATTTTCACAAGTATGTTGTTGATAAGGAGGAGCTTCTGTCTGTTTACAGAATCTGCACATCTGAATGAATGGCTACAAACCCCTGTTTGGAAGACAGACAATGATCAATCAGACAAAAGGCTTTTGTGTTAATCAAAGAAGCATGAATGTGTGTTGGATAAGTAGGTTACCTTCTGCATTTTCAGGACCGTGTTGACTAGTTGTACGTGTTCCATTCTTGGTAAAATGATCCCTTTTCCCAGTTTTGCTGAAACAAAATATATTTTATGACACAAATGCTTAACGGCATCTAATCTACATTTTTAAAATACATTTATTTGCATCTATCACACTTACTTAAGAAGTCGAAATCAGTCACGAGATCATGACATGTGAGCAAAGTGATTTTACTAAAACTTACCATTCAGTCTATTTAAGACCATAACCATCCCAATCTTTATTCCATTTTCCAAAGCATCAGTCTGCAAACAGAAACATGGCATATTTGCACCATAACCAAAAACAAATGACCTTTTTATTGCCACTTACCTTAAAGACTCCAATTTCACTTGACTCCAGTGTCAAGGTAACACTAAAAGGGAGCAGTGTTGTTAGCTTTGAGAGATGCTAAAACTTTGGGTGTCAAATATTTCATTCTGATACATATTTAAAGCGTACTTATTCAACATCACAGAGCCATTCAGCTTCCCATCTGCAATCATCATTTTACCGGTGAAACTTGAGTTCTTGAAGGAAAGAAATATAGGATGATTAAATTATTTATTTCTTTTAATCTAGCTGATTGGCATGAGAACTGTCAGCAGACTAAAAGTAGAAATCAGTTAATATTTGGCTTACCAACACTGTAGTGTAAAATTAGAAGGTAAGGGTGCATAAAATAATTCATTCAGTCATTGTGCTGTTTTACCTGAGTCATTCTCTCAGGTAAAACAGCACAGGTACTTACAACGCAGAGTGTGAACAGTGGGATCTGTGTACCATTGGGTTCAATGGCAGCGGCCTTTACACCAACGTAGACATCCAGGATACCAGAGCCGGGCTGGAAGGAAAACATTGGAGCCTTTCTGGCATACACCTGAAGATTCATCAGCAAACCCGGATACATCTTGGGAAGCTGGACAGAGAGAAAGAGGGAAACGTTTCAGAATACTTAGTTTAAAGGAAGAAAACTTAATTGACACTCCTATGCGACTAAGTCGGACCAGACAAACCCACCTGAGGGATTAACGCTCCCATTGATGAGGTATTCAGGTGGAAAGGAATACATGGCGGTATCTGAAACCATAAACCACGAAGCGTCGGCAAATCAAGAAATCTGTAAATACAAATTCACAATATTTTCCTCCTCTGCTCTCTCTCTTTATGGCTGTACCTACCATGCTGTCATTGATGAGGGCTTGAAGCTCTCCTGCCGAGAAGTACCCAAATGCGGCAGAGTTCAGCGTGAACTCTGATATTCCCACTGACAGCATATAAACTCCCATCTCAGGCAAGCTGAACTCATGGGCCACAAATGGAGGCTCTGTGTGTTTTTTAGTGCTGTAGAACTCCCCCTTCAAATGAAAAGATCACACAATGTGTCATAAAACATGAATACATGTTCATAATGCCACACAGAAACAGACCCTGAAGGTTGCGTCCTGGCTGCCCTAGCTTACCTTAAACCCTAACGTCATATTCGAAGATTCAATGTCAGGGACACCAGTGAGAGGGACGTCAATGCTAAGAACTTCATTTACGTCAAAGGAAACTGACGCAACATAAAAAGTATTGTTTTAATTCAATCAATAATCTTGAATCATTCAATTAAATTTGAAGAGATTCTATTTAAAGGATGTTGCAGTACCGTTCATTGCCTGTAGATAGTAGTCTAAGTTCACGATGGAGTTCTCAACTTCAGGACAGATCTGAGTACGAAACAAGCCACTGTTCAACACGACAAGCAAGCTAATATTTACAGTGTGGTCAGGTTAAGTAATATAATATCAATAATATGTTTAAATGGTTTGCTGAAATACATACTTGACTTTGAATTCTCCCAATGATATGTCCTTTGAAATGCTTGACAAATGGCTGGAAAATATAACTGTGGACATAAAAGAAAACAGATTTGACATCCTGGCATCTTAGTGAGGTAGATTAATCCCTTTGTTTATTTTTTTCTCTGTACCTGGCTCCACCGTAGAACTGTATGGCCACATCTCCGACTGAAGCTTTACAGTTGGTGCTGGTGACAGACAGACGCCCCCCAGCATCACTCCCAAGCTGCACGGCAGAGGTCACGTCGATGTTAAATATAGCCATGTCAAATGAGCCGCCGTCATGTCTGGAGATTTAAAAGATGAAGATCAGTGGTGCTACTGCATATCTCACCGAGCTCTAGTGAAATACTAATGCTGTTTAGCAGGTTTTCATATAAAATAATCAACATATACTTGATTTTGAGCATGTGTATGTAAATAACTGATGTCTCTCCCCCTGAGAAAAAGCATGATGCTTCAACATGAGGCTCGCTTGTTCAGGGTAATGTGCCGTGTTGTTTTTTTCACCAAGGTTTTACATGTAGGTCAAAAAGTTGCATTCTGGTGTCATCTGAGCAGAGATTCTGCTTCCTCATTTGTTGTGTCCACTAATTGGATTGCAGGTAACTGCAAACGGGGGATTTTTTTTTTATGAAAGTTGTGGTTTTTTTTTGTTGTTTTTTTTGAATGAGGGAAGATCCTTCTCCTGGAGTCTCATAAGGTTATCAGATTTTATTAAGGTGTGCCACACACACACGCGCACGCGCACATGCTGGCCACACTTTTCAACTTTTGTTTTGTGAATTCGATAATACTGTATGTATTTCTTTTTCTCCTTTTACTTATGTGACTTTATGTTAGCCTCTGATACATAATCCTTCTAAAATAAACAGAAATTTGAAGCCAATGGGACAAAATAGGAAAAATTTTAAGGGATGTGGATGTTCTTGAAAGGCACTAAAATGATTTTAGTAAAATGTAGCTTAGTTTTATTTTATGCTCACAATAATGAACTTCATTTTCTCAGTGCTATAATTTTGCTACTTGAGGCTATTCAGAATCTAAATCTTACCAAAACTCTGTTAAATGTTATTTTCCGTTCTAATTTGTTGTGCTAAGCTTGATATGAAAGACAAAGGTGGAAACAGGAACTAAAACAAATCACAAACTTCCTCATTACAGCAAAAAGAAAACATAAAAAAAAAAATCAAAAATTGCTTTAAGATGCCACTGTGAAAAAATAATTTCCTGGTAGAGTTGTAAAAGCAATGAAAACTGTCTTCCTTTTAACAAATCTGGCTAACTAAATAAATAAATAAATTTATTTAGAAGGTCAGGATGTCTTGAAAACTGTATCCTATAGAAGCACCGATGCAACGGTCTTAGGAAAAGATGGGGCCTTTGTGTTCTAATCAAAGGTCAAAAAGGTCAAAAAGAAATTAGAACTTACATTGGACCAAAACGAGTCCTCCACTCCCCACTGAGAGCAAAACTGAGACCTGCTATTGATGTCATCAAGCCTCTCTGCTGGACAAACTCTACGCTAGGCTCTGGAAGGTCGCACTTTTTTATAGTCACACTAAAACACAAGAGGAAAAAAAAGCAGGGGTGGAAATGTACGTTGAAGTCAGGGATATTTGCAGGTTATACGGATGAAACATGGCAAACCAGTAGACACATGAGCTGTTTCTAGTTACTGTGAAAACATAATCCTACCCTGATAGAGTGTAGTATACCCTTCCGATGTAGATGTTAATACTGCCACTGATGTCAGGAAAGGTTATTTGCTCCAACTTCTCTTGAATCCATCCTGTGCCCTTATGTTTTCCTGCAACAACAGTGCATGAATAGTAGAGCAGGACATATGCTTAACAAACTAAGCAGCTGATCCATCCATCCATCCATCCATCCATCCATCCATCCATCCATCCATCCATCCATCCATCCATCCATCCATCCATCCATTTCGAGTCGAAGGGTGTCATGTGACATATTTAAAGAAATATTTGAATAATTGGAAAGATTTTAGGCCTTTCCCAGAAAAGCAGCGCATATTTTGTTATAAAGTCAATGATTGTGATGTAATGTCTGACAGCAACTACAAACATATGGGTGGTTCAAGAGCATCTCACATCCCCTTACCGTACTGAAGCCCTTTGTTTGTCAGGATGACTTGTACTCCAGGGTTCTCTCCACAGGCACAAGACAGGAGCACAAAAGCTACTATCACACATGGAAGCATTTTTTTTTCTTCTTTGCCTCCCTTACCTGTAAAATGACAAAAAAAGATATCAGTTTGAACACCAGCTCAACCTTTCCGGCATATTTCGAAGCCTCTGAAAAGCAAATGTGACATTAATAACATACCTGAAATGAGGAACAGATGGCGGACGAAGTTGAATGAAAAAGCTCTTGCAGAAGGATTTTGATCTGGATGAGAACTTAGTCTGTTCGTACTGTGGCTGTAGACAAGCGAAGACATGCGACTTGTCCTTGCTGCACTGCACTAATGAGAAGTGAAACTGGCTGACAATAGCACTGGGATAGTTGTCTATGAAGGTATGAGGAACTGAAAGTAACAAGTTTAATTTTCTTGTGCTGCTTCTAAATTAAGGGGTGTAGGTAATCTCACCAAAAGTACCTAAACTATTCAAGACTTAAACATTAACTAACAAACAAGAAATTATATTTTTTGCCATCGTTTTTACGCCGTCTGGAACAGTTGCTATGATCAATAATTTGGAAGAGTTCTTTATTATCCTTAAGATGAAAATAGTAATTGTCGTTTGACTTAAAGTGTCGGTGCTGTAAAAGGATGGGGGTGGGGATATGTATGTTTTGCTTAAATGCAGTAGATTAAACTATCAGGAATTTGTTGAACTAGAACACACTAAAACTGTATTATTTGAGTGCTAACACTGCAAAAAAAGAGGAAGCTTAATTAACCATTCAAAAAGGAAGTTCAAAAGTGTTCTGTGGAAACGTGAATGACTCTAAGCAATGAAACATTAGAGTCACCAGCCATAAAATATTTCATTTATTTACCTCTTAATTCAACAAATACTCTTAATCTCACACGCCATGAGTAGTTCCAATAAGTCACAATGAACAAGTTCAATAGGAACAGAATATTATCAGACACGCATTTTTTTTTTTTTGTAATATTACACAATTAGGATCCACTTGCCTGCACATAATTTCACTCCATCCAGAATGACACTTGAAAACACAGAGGAAACAAACGAGGACTTCAGAATATTAAAAAAAAAGAAGAAACTACAAATCTCAACAGAAATGTATTCATTCTGGTTAGACCACTACATAGAAGATATTCATGGTTTATAGAGCACCATCTGATCTGATGAGTGCCTGTTGTTTTCTCTGATTATTGATACCTATAGCAGCTCAAAAACCAACAATAACATATTGACTTCATTGTTTTTCCACATATTTCATTCCTCGGATACAAACACTGACACACTTACTGACATTTTCACTGAATCTTTGCATAAAGATCGACACATGGACAGAGTCTTTAATGCCCTCTTCTTCTGGTGCGGAGGTTGTGTCCTCTCTGTCCACTCAATGAAACACTTTTTTTTTTTTTCTGGAATGAGTAAACTACTTTACACAACACCGATTAGGAATAACATTATGACCACCTGACTAATAGTGTGTTGGTGCTGATTTTTGCTGCCAATACATCCCTGATCTATAAAGCCATGGACCCTGGGAAGTGAACTGTGGTATCTGCAGGCCGTGGGGCTTCCACGACTTGGACTTGTTTGTCCATCACATCACACAAATGCTGGATTGGATTTAGATCTGCTTAATTCAGAGGCCAAGTCAACACCTCTTACCTGTTATGTTCCTCAAGCAGTTTCTGAACCGGTTTTGCTTTGTAGCATTTCCACAAACGCCGTGGCCATCAGAGAATAATGCATCCATGAAAGGGTGCGTGTCAAAGGAACATCCATGTGGATGGCAGGACCAAAACTTTCCAGCAGGACGTTACCTATAGCATCACACTGTCTTTGCTTGCCTTCTTTCATTATGTTAAACTTTTCTAACTGTGGTCCAAGTACTACTGCTGGCAAAAAAAAAAAAAAAAAAAGTTAGTATTAACGATTGACAAAGTAAAGACCAAGCGAGTTAAGTTAATGTAGAGCTAATAAGTCAGAAGGGTAGCTATAACACACCGACCTTTGCTTTGTTAAAAGGGAAGTAGAATGGAGGAAATTTCAATAAGCCCAAAGCAGAAGGGAATGAACTGAACACTGAAATATAATATTGGATTTCAATGACAAACAACAAAATCGACTTAAATGTGTTGTAGTTTCAAATTAGAAAATTAGTACATGTTCAAATGTTGGCACTGAAACATTTGAACCAGGCTACACCTAATCAACACACAGGGGTGTCGAATCTCCAATGACTGCAAAGGCAATTAGGGTGCAACTGACTGATAAGCTATTTATTGTAATTTAGTGTCTGTGCTGCCCCATTTCTAAAACTGCCCTGGGCAACCACCCATATAGATGACCTCAAATCTAACTCCAGCTGAAAGCTGGAAACACCTCACCATAATTTGGCCCACCTTTGAGGACAAAATGTTAATTTGCTAAAGAACATATCCCACCCACTACCAGGAACAACAACAATGAGCTGATCAGTGTCCTTCACCTTACTTCTCAGGGGTCATAATGTTGTGCCTGATCGGCGAATAGAGTTCTTTATTGCACATTATCACGAAGGCAAAAATAAAAAGATAATACATTTCACACAAATTATTCTCCTTTTAATGTCCAGATGGTCAACCGTGTGTTTTGCGAGCCTTCCACTCTCAGTCATGGATGTCGTACTTGTAGGCCTCTATGAGTCCTTCAATGGAGTGGATGAAGCCTGATATGGCACATATGCCCCCAATAACAAAAATGGAGACATCAAAGAAGACGTGGTGCCACAGAAGGTTTCTCCACTGGAGCTTTAGGTGGAAGAGGCTCGGTAGGAGGAAGCACAGGCCTGCACCCGTCAGGCTTCCAGTTAGACCCATCAGCAGGGCAAAATGCGGAACAAAGACGGCCATGAGCAGGGTAAAGACCACCAGGCCTACTCTTAAGCCAAGACCCCAGGTTTTTAGCTGCCCGCCGGGGCTGTAGCAGTCAGGAAAGAGGGCTCTGCCGCCGTCTTGGAACAGCGATTTCTCCAGAACTTCTACAGCTGCAAAGAACGGCAGAGGGTAGGACAGGAGCGCCTTGGCGACAAGGAAGAGGTTCACCACAGCCCGGATGGTCGAGGGCAGGTTATCTGTGATGACCTCTTTGGTGGCGTCCGCCCAGGTCAGGTAGGCCACCAGGGCGAAGAGGCCCTTGAGGACGCAGGCTGCGATGTGGGTCCAGTCCATCATGCAGTGGAACTCGCTGGGCTTCTGCATGTTCCCCTCCAAGGAGGGCAGGAAGATCTGGGAGGTGTAGCTGAACACAATGATGCCGATGGAAATGGGGAACTTCTTCACGTCGATGTAGAACTTGACCTTCTCCCACGCCCACTCGCGCGCCCTGGACAGACAGTAGGCGATCACGAGGATGTTGATGACGAAGTGCGCCAGCGTGCACAGGAGGCTGAACTTGGAGACGGCCTTGAGATTCTTCAGGAACGCGCAGGGCAGCAGCGCGGCCGTGGCCAGCACAGACCAGGCCTTCTGTGAGACGGGGAAGCTGGGGAAGCTGTTGTACATCAGGTTGCCGCTGACCACCACGTACAGGATGCACGTCATTACCAGCTCGATGATCTGGGCCACGTTCACCACGTGGCCGCCGAGTGCGGGGAAGCGGGGCGCGCAGCAGGCGTTGGCGATGTCCACGTACGAGTCTCTGACGCGCACCTTGATGCCGTCCTCGTTGTCCTCGTACAGGCACGCGATGAGGATTTTGCCCGTGTAGCAACACACCACTGCCGCGAAGATAATGAGGAAGAGGCCGAGGTATCCGCCGTGGAGGATGGCGTACGGCAGGCCGAGGACGAACATGCCCTGCGGACAGAGAAGCGCAGCTCAGCGATAATAAACGAGGCCCCGCATCGCAGTGACAGGCCGATCAGCCCGGGCAGGCAGCGGCGGGCTTAGTCACTCAGCTCCCATCTTACATAATAACGATTTAAGACATTCATCGAATGGGCTTTAGAATACAAAAAAATAAAATAAAATAAAAAAAAGAAAAATGCAATCTGTTATTGTTAATGAACAATGCGTTTCCACATCCCATTTGGTCAGCACCACGTCAAATCATTCAAACGGTATTATTATTATTATTATTATTTTTTTATTTCTTTGACTGTAATTGTAATTTGATGAAGACGCCGATAAGCGCACCTCGTGGCAATCGATGTCGACCAGGCCCTGCCTGAAGCTCCGCTGATAAAAAGATTTGAATAAATAAACCCCGAGAGCCGCTCACAGCAGTGGATCCACGCACAAAGCGCGAATGCAGCGTGAAATTGTTCTGCATTTAATTATGACCAAAATCCACCCCCAGTTTTTTTGTCCTGCTTCAGTCCTACAAGAAAAACGTATTTCAGTCTTACATTTCCGACCGTCTGAGAATGTTTCAAATGTAAAAAATGTCAAATCAAGGTGACTTCTTTTGTCCCGTGGCAGGCCTCACGCAGCTGCACGCAGAGACGATCCTAGTAGGTCTGGGGCCCTAATCAGATTTTGATGTGTGTGTGTGTGTTTTACTGAAGCTTATGCTTTATGAATCTAACATAACCATTGTTAAGGAAAGCATATACCAGCCAAGATATCTAACACTTTTATTGACCAAATAACAGCGCTGGATGTCTCACGAATTTGATTCTGTACATTTCTATTTTTTTTTTTTTGTTAATTATAAATGATCTGAAATAAATACTCATCACTGTAAATTTGCTTACAAAAACCTAAAACTGAGTGAAAAAAAAATCATTTATAAGATTATAGTCTTGCAATAAGAAGATGTAAAAAAAAAGAGAGACATTAAAATAAAAGACAAAGTAGCTTTAAAACCCATTACTGTACTGTAATTGAAGACATTTTTTTTGCTGTAACTACATATGTTATTTGAAAGTACATGTATAATAATTTATTGCACGTGGCTTTATTTTTCAGTCATGCTATCTTAATTTAATAGTTTGGAACATCTTGTCTTCCAATATACACTGAAAAAAACACTCAATGGTAAGTTAATGTACGTACAGTTGTCTTCCATTTGTTTCTTTCACAGCATTTTATGTGAACTTTACAAACAATTTAAACTGTTTTGCTTGAATTGTGTTGCAAAATATAGAGGCCTACTCATAGCACTTAAAATGAAGCATATCTGTATTTTTAATGTTTGTTCTTAATATACCTTACCTTACCTGTTCTTTTATTTTTTTAATATCACCCCAAAATATTTAATAGAGAAATACAAACATTATTTTTTGCTGAAGTTGTAATTCTATATTTTGTTTTCTTCTAGGCAGCTGAAGACTAAACACCTACATAATTTATTTAGTTAGTTTCATCATAGAAACGGATGAAACTAACTAACATTTATCATTCTGAATGCCAGGATTACTCCTGCTTCACTCATGAAACGTTTTTAATTCTACGCCTGCCCTGTGGGAAGATGCCCCTGCACTGTTGTAGTGGGAGCTGCCTGCTTCGCCTGTTCCTTGGGCTGGCTGTGAGCACGTGTAACACCCCCCCCCCCCCCCCCCCCCCCCCCCCCCCCCCCCCCCCCCCCCCCCCCCCCCCCCCCCCCCCCCCCCCCCC
>CAEGAE010010901.1:0-50362 GCA_903067095.1 Girardinus metallicus
ATATAATATAATATAATATAATATAATATAATATAATATAATATAATATAATATAATATAATATAATATAATAACGTTTTCTTTTGACATTTTTAATGTTTTTATTGTTATATTTTTACTGACAAGCTGTTCTCTCTTGCTGTTCCTAATAAGCCCAGTAGATGGCAGTAATGTCTCTAAACTACATCGAACTGTCATAACAGCGGAGTAGAAGCAGCTGCGCCCCGCCTTTTGACCCACCCGTTTACACTTCATGGAATCACCGTTAAAATATTGTTGTTTTAGGTTAACGGCTCGTTTATAAAGTAGATCCTCGCCTCGTCGTCAGCCTACAGCAGTCCAAGAGTGGTGCTGCAGCCGGAAAGTGTCTTCTAACTTCAGATTTCGTGGTGGGCGCTTTGCTGTGATTGAGACAGATTTATAAACAGGCAGAAGGCTACGTTAGCATCGGAATACATTTGTTAGCCTGTCAGCTGGTTAGCATAGACTGATATTATGGCTTTAGGTTAGACAGGAAAGTGGTTGTTCCGCCGAACCGTCGGCCACAATTGCAAATTTTGATAGGACAGGGCATAAAGAGATAACGCATATGTACATGACCACAAAAGTCCCAGGTTAAGCGTTTACACAGCTGTCTAACGACTTAGTTGGACTAGCTGATGAGCTAAACTGGCGTTAGCATGGCGTCAGATACAAGTGACAACGAAGAATTCTACGATGCTCCAGAGGACGTCACTTTGTCTCCGAAAGAGTAAGTTAACCATTTTTAATTTAATGTTACACATCCTTGGCATTTTTAAAATAATCTGTCACTTGATATTAGTTAATCAAATGAACAGATCGAGTTGCTTTATTTAAAAATTAACAGTTTCAAAACAAAAATTGCCGGTTTGGTTTTCTTAACGTTTTAATTTGTTATACTGTACTTCATTTGAGCAGCTGGTAAATGTTAGAAGAGGGAGAGGCTAAGCAAGTGAGTCACATGATAGGATAGGTCTCAAACAGAAGGATAAGGTTACTGTGCAAATTTCCTAGTTTCAGTTCAAAACACAGCAAAAGGACATCTGCCAGGATTAACCAGAAAAACATAAAACACAATGTACGGAAACACGGACACTAAACATGGCATTGAGGATGTTGGTTTCTTCACTTGTAACTTGATCTTTTTCTTCCATCCTATTTACTAAATATCAGACAGAACTGTTTGAAGTCCTATTCACACATTGAACTTCAACATAAAGCCCAACAATCTTGGCAAATAAGTTTGGCTTGGCACATTCCTATGAGATATGAGCAAAAATGCTTTATCTTATGGGGTTAAAAAGTACTAATAATCCTGTGATGATGTCTGCAAATTGCAAAAAACTGACTGCATGTTGGGATTATTGCAATTGCTGTCAACTTTCCTACATCTTATTCAGTAAAAGTTTCATTTATTGTTCAAAATATGATTGAATGTGATTATTTTGTACCAGTGGCAATGGTGTAGTGAATTTTACTTGTTGATAATGGGAAAGTAAAATTTTTAGACCAGTATTTCTGTACACAAGACTGTTTGATAAAATGATATTCACAAAAGAATTTTTAAGATAATTTGGAGGATCACTTGTATTGTTCTGACATTAAGTACTACAGTGTATTGTAATCAGTTTTAATTCCATATTGATTAGTCCCATATGTTTTCCCCCTGAAAACTGGTTAGGAATTCAAAATGTCTGGGTAATTTCTGTTCTTTTTAATATTTCAAGTTGTTTTTCATTTTGTGGCACTTCACTGCACTTACCGTCTCAACTCTCTATCATTTTAGGACACCTGCAAAGCTTGTCATTCCTCCACCTCAGGTATGTCTGTTTTAAATCAAAACTCTGTTGAAATTATGCATTTAGTGAATTCTGAGCCTTTTGGAATAAAGAGCTGAACTAAAATACAGAGGTGGTGTGTAGGGGAAGCAAATACTTCTCTACTTTTTCCAAAGAAATTAAGACTAAAATGCAAGTAAATCAGAAGGTGCTGTTTATCTGAAGCACTTCACTGATTTCTGAGCATTATTGAGAGTTTCTATTTATTTCAAAGTGTAGGACATTTCACTGTTTTAATTGCTTTTATAATACGCTGTTGGCACTGAGTAAAAACTTTGGAAAATTCTCAATGATTCTAGAGAAGCAACTGTTGCTACCAAAGCCGTTGGAGGCCATAATTTTACTGTTTCCAGTTTCCCAGGAGTTCATGTTTCTACATGTTTATCCTGAGGTCAAATTGTGCAACGCTCAGAGAACCAAAAGGCTAAATCTCTTTGAAGGCTTTTGTGTTGCCATATAGTTAAAAATGAGATTTAACGGGTATTGCTCTTGCAGACAGGTTGCAAAGTTAATAAATTCCTTTATACAAATTTGACTAAAGGGGAGATATCTAGCTATACAATCGAGCAAAGTATTTTGTAAGAAGCCAACTTGCCATATCTGGATAAAACAGATAATTTGGGTTTGTTTAGCATGTACCTTGCAGCAAGGCAGTTTACTTCATTATAAAGAAAAATTTTCTCAAGGAACAATGACTGATGTAAAAGTTTTGTTAACCTGAGATTTTATAACATTTAAGATCTGCTGCATAAAATTATGTTTGTCTGCAGATCCCTTTAACTGAAACAGCGTATTTGTTTCTGTGACTTAATGTTATGTTGCGTTGGGACACCAAAACAGATGATTTGTAGATATATTCAAACTGCTAACAAAGTTATCGCTATTTTTTTCCTGATAAGTAAACCTACAAATATATATATTGTTAAATATAGAATAATGTTGCTTTCAAAATGAAGTATTACCAAAGATGACTTTACTATTTTAACGCCTAAATTTGTTTATTTCTGTTTATTAGGAGACGTCAGAGGATTTGGTGAATCCAGTAGAAAATGTGACCTGTGCCTCAACGGAAACTCAGCAGGATGATTCTTTGCAGGTATAAATTTCTTAAAAAAAAAAAAAAAAATCATACACCTCAGTTGTAGTTTAGTTTGACATGAGAGCTAGTATTTGCAGTCGTTCTTGAATAAACTCCTGTTTCTGTTTTGTTCGCAGATCATCGATAGCATCATCGAGGAGAGTCAAAAGGGATGCGCTATAGATGTCTGCGAGGTGGTCGAGTTGTTGGATCAACTGCAGGTTGATGTGAAACCTGAGCCAAAGGAAGAGTCGGAAGCTGGGGGCGTTCCCCTGGAGACGACCGTCCTGGTCGTCGCACCTGAACTTGTCAAGGGGTCGGAGGAGCAACAGGAAAGTGTTACGACAAATGGAGAATTCTCTGTAGCCGCTGCCGAACTTCCAACTCTGCCTGGACCTTCAGCCGAATCACAAGAGAGAGTGCAGCCTCCGGACCTCACCAGCACCATCGCTCATAGTCAGGCGGACGCTGCCACCGCTCTGGTGGCAGAAGCGGAGAAGGAGCAGAGACCGGCAGACATCTTGGACCAAGTTCCCTTAACAGACAGACCGGTTCCAACAGACTCACCGGGGCCCTTGAAACCCCCCCGACAATTCACAGTAGAACCCGATATCGTAGCCAGCACAAAGAAGCCTCCTCCCACGCGGCCGCCACCCCCTGGTGGGGGTCCACCGCCCAGACCTCCACCACCGTCTTGCCGCAGTTTACCCTCCAGGATGTCTCAGGAATGCGTGAGGCCGAGTGGACTGGAAGGTGAGTAACTACTGGATGATTCTTGAAAAACAGAAGTGAAAACTTTTAACTCATCATGATGTAGAAGCGGTTTTAAGTGTTGTGCAGACAAAAGGTCTGAAACTGGGTTTCTGGTTTGTTTGAACAAGTCAAAGCACGAGTAAATCAATAACAGAACAGCAGTAAACATTGCTCTAATTTCTTCAAACATGTCACAATGTGACATTCTGACACACTTATTCCCCAGCTCAGATTTCAATAACTTTGTAGTGATCTCAAAAGTCAACACACGCCTGTTAAAATGTCAGGTTTTTAGGATATAAGTAAAGTACAGCATTGTGAATAGAATGGTACATAATTCAGCTGAAAATCATCTGTTATGCTGGAAATGTGAGGGAAAAAATCAAGTTATATAAGAGTTCACACCCAGATATCAATACTTCGCTGACGCACCTTTGATTCAAATTCAGCATTTTGCTCTGTTCAGTTCACACCTACCCATAGCTGTCCTAGATGGGATTTTGAGACTTTTCCATGTGTAAACCTGTCACAATAACTTTGCTGGATGATAAACTGTCCCAGAAAATCTCAAAATGACCAACAATAATGTCGTTTTGAGACCATTTTCAACTTTTCAACTTTAATTTTGTACAGAGCGCTCCACACAAAAACAGACCTTTTAAATATTAAAAATAAAACACGACAACAAAAACCACACGCAACCAAACCCTTTAATAAAATGGATTATGAAATCTCTGTAAACAAAATTGCCCTTTGAAAAATATTATCAAAATGGAAATTATCAATCTTATTTTAATTTAACATGATATTAATTAATTGTGACAGGCTTATCTATGTGTGTATACTTAGCTCAAACTATATTTTGCACAGACGGTACTAAGGATTACCATAGTGTACTAAAGTGTTAGTCAGGAAATAAATGAAGGTAGCCATCAATAATTATAACAAAACTGTACATTTTGTGCAGCTTATCCCTTCAGAGGGAAACGTCAAAAAAGTTTAAACAATTAGCATTGATTTTGAGAACGTGTCGGGTTATTTTTTTATTTTGTCTGAATGCCCAGTATCTGCAGTGAGTTCGGTTAGCGGTGATTCTCTGGAGCCGTCTGGCCTGATGTCTCCCTCCAGCACAGTGAGGTGTCTAACCAAAGACCTGCAGCATTCCCTGGATCTGGCCAGCGCCACGAGTGGAGACAAGGTGGTGACGGCACAGGTCTGTAGATCAGGACTTTTTTTTTTTTTTTTTTTTTTTGCTGCACAGAATTAGGTATATTTCTTTAATGCGCTATTGCGTTCTGTTTTTTATTAATTTGTTTCATTTTTAGGAAAATGAGGATGAACCAGCCTTATCCCAGAGTGGAGGACAAACCCCCGGCCCTCAGCGTCCTCGTTCTAGCTCTGGCAGAGAACTGACAGACGAAGTGAGACTCGTTCTATTTTAGTAGGATGTTACCATTTGTAGTGAAGTGAGGTTTCACCAGTTTTAATGCGTTTTTGTTGTGTTGATAATTAAAACTGATATTTGTAAATAGGATTTTTATTTGCCCCTTGAAGTTTTTCAAATGTTATCACAAGTTTTATTGTGAGAAGATGACACCTTGTAGTGTGAAATTGTGAAATGGAAGTGAAATAATACATGGTTTTTATTTTTACAAAAAATTAGAAGTGTTTTAGCCTCCTTACACTGACGTCTCTAAATGAAAATGCAACTGATCGGTCTACTTACACCGACCGATCAGGAAGAGAAAAGCCCAGAGGAGCTGCAGGAATCTGCAGCTGAGGAGGAAGAATCAGCTGTTAGGTGTACGCCACAAATCTGACTTTGAAGAATAGCAAGAATGAATACGTTTTTAAAAGAAAGCTTCAGAAGTCTCATTTGCAATTTTGCTCAACCTCTGTTGGACTTGCAAGTGGAACTTTAGGGCTACATGTAAAACTATCACTCCGAACACACAGTCCCCACAATCTGTGAAAAACTGTTTTATATTCAGCAGAGACATTACTGATATTAGTCAAAAACCATGTTGTGGAATATTTAGTATTCTCACCTTAACGTTCCCGTTTCTTCAAACTAGCACTTCAATTCTCACTGGCTGCTGCTCTTTTTCTCGACTCGCTCACATTGCAAAAAAGAAACAAGAAATCAGTCGATGCTCTGAAAGTGTGACTTTCAATTTCCCACACTTATCAAACTGTGTGGTTTTGTCTACCCGACGCTCTGCTATAAGAGGAAATGCTGCTGCTGCTGCAGTCTTTATACAGGTTGTTTCTCACTAAGTTAATGTGTGACCGACCACAGTCGACACTGCATGATTTTAAAATCATTTAGTTATAAACTCCAGTAAATCAAATGCAGAGTTCCAGCTACACGCCGTAAGAATTTAATACGTTTATGCTGAATATTTTTTTCAGGAGCTCCACATTCACAGCCAGAGTCTCCACTGCCATTAAAACCCGTTTCTATGTTATTATAATCAGGAAATACTGGCCAGTGTGATGATCAAGAACTTGGACACTGGAGAGGAGATTCCCTTGATCCAAGCTGAGGAGAAACTTCCTACAGGGATCAACCCTCTCACTCTGCACATCATGAGGAGGACCAAGGAGTACATAACGTGAGTCAAATTAAAACTGATTACATTTTACTTCATTTTATCTATATGTAAAGGAAGCTGCTTTTTTTCTTCTCCTCAGTAACGATGCGGCACAGTCTGACGACGATGAAAAGTCTCAGGCTCCGCTGACGGACACGGATGGAGGAAAACTGAAGCAGAGAACGTAATGTTACTGAGCTGCCTTTTTCCCCCTCACTTTCTCTCTCTCTCTCTCCTGCTCTGTTTACATTCCATGATTTAATTTAAAATATTGTAATGCATTTGTCTTTGTTTTTAACCAGGACCCAGCTAAAAAAATTCCTGGGCAAATCTGTGAAGAAAGCCAAACACCTTGCTGAGGAATATGGGGAGAAAGCCGTCAATAAAGTGAAAAGTGTGCGTGATGAAGGTACAGAAACTAAATGATTAGTAAAGTTCTGTTTGTGTGAACAAGCAATCTTAAAATATGGATAGTTTACAATAACTTTCATAATCCATGGGGATATTTATGAGGCTCCAGTCATATGCCTTCTACTTTTTATATCTTTTGTCAAAGATCAACCAGAATTTTAAACTGTCTTATGGAGGTTTTATGTGATAGACCACAGAGTAGTGGATATTGCTTAGGAGAAGGAAACTTGGGTTAGATTTTTAGAAAAAAAACACCTGTAATGTGTGTATTTATTAAGCCTCACTAAGTCAAAACTTTTGCAAGGCATGTCCTCATTCTAGATTACATACTTTCACGATTAGATGGATTTTAAGTAAGTCTTGTATTTACTTGATCTCGTACCGTTTTAATAATCTGAGTTCTGCTTTTTGTCCGCTTTGCTCTTCAGTGTTCCACACAGATCCCGATGATCCTTCCTCCAGTGATGATGAGGGTATGCCCTACACCAGACAGGCCAAGTTCAAGGCAGCTCACAGCTTTAAGGGTCCCTTCGACTTTGACCAGATTAAGATTGTGCAGGATTTGAGTGGAGAGCACATGGTAAGATTAAATCATTCCTAAATCAGTGATTGTTGTTAGCAGTTTTAAAACTGTCCGTCTCGTTCTGAAGGGAGCTGTTTGGACGATGAAGTTTTCTCATTGCGGGAGGCTTCTGGCGACTGCAGGCCAGGATAATATTGTTCGCATCTGGGTCCTGAAGACCGCCTTCGACTACTTCAATAATATGAGATTAAAATACAACACTGAAGGTGTGCATCGTATTAATGTGGGTTGTGTGCTCTTTGGTGATTGAGTATGCAGCAAAACCACCGATTCTGGAGTTCATGCCAGATGTTTTGGTCCTCTAGGTCGAGTTTCTCCTTCTCCTTCTCAGGAAAGCTTGTGCTCGTCGAAATCTGACACAGATCCAGGGGTAAATGCAGTAACATCTACTCTGATTCACCAACAGCTTGTATTGATAGCAGATATAGAGCAGCATTCTACATGAACATTTCCCTTAATGACTTACCTACTGTTTAGGCAAGCTCTGCCCCAGAGGACCCAGATACCGAAGACAGAAATGCCCCTTTCCGCCAAGTCCCCTTCTGCAAGTACAAGGGTCACACAGCCGACCTGTTGGACCTGTCCTGGTCAAAGGTAATAACGGTACCATTACCCTGTTGCTCCCTTCTAACACGCATTTGTATTTTTATGTTTGACTTATTCTGTGGTCTGTGCAGAACTTTTTCCTGCTCTCGTCCTCCATGGATAAGACGGTTAGATTATGGCACATATCCAGAAGAGAGTGCCTCTGCTGCTTTCAGCATATTGATTTTGTCACAGCCATCGCTTTCCACCCCAGAGTAAGTCGGGTCGCTGTGTGTTTGTCTTGGCACAAATCGTGCATGCCGTGCTAGTTAGAAGTTGATGAATGTTGTTAATTTTTCATCAGTGAGGAGCTAACAACAAGAACGTTGTCTAATCCACACAAATCAATGACTTTTAACCACATTTTAATGATCATTGGTTTGTGTTCAGCATGTGTGGGGTTTGCACAGATGTTACCTTTCACTGCCGCTACACCTGTTTAGGTGTCTAATAGCAACCAAAAAGCTCCTTGCATAATCCTCACTGGATATTTCTTTCCAAATTCAGAAAGACTTTTTAATATATGCTATATGTTTTCAGTAGAACCGAGACCTTAGCGTAAATATAAGCCTTCTGGGCTGAAATTTGCAGCTGTGTTGTGGTAGAACAGGACAGAGAATTTGTGAGAATATTTGGATGAGTCAAAGTGAATCTTTAACATGTAAGTAGTTTGGCAACAGTACCAACTACAGAGCACTAGTGGAAAATCTACAAACTCTTCAACATCTCCTGAAATCAAATGGGTGTTCCCACAGTGCCATGACTCCACACTGTTTTTAGAATAGATAAAGCAGACTGGAACGGCTCTTACCTTAAATCTCCCAGGTATTTATGGACTGTTCCTTATTAATTGAGTGCTACAATTTCTGTCAAACACTGTGGTCAAATGTTCAGCCAGAAGTGAATCACAGAAATTGTTGATGGCTACAAAAAGCGTGTGGTTCAACTTGCTAAAGGACATTTAACTCAATATTAATGGGGTGTGCATAAGTTTAATCCTGCATGAAAAATTAGGATTGTTCCCATGGTGAATAAATTCAACGGTTCTGTGTTGAGCAGTTTTTTCTTTTTTGTTTGTAGGATGACAGATACTTTTTAAGTGGTTCTCTGGACGGCAAACTGCGACTTTGGAACATTCCAGACAAGAAGGTGGCTTTGTGGAACGAGGTTGACGGTCAAACACGACTCATCACCGCCGCCAACTTCTGCCAAAACGGAAAATACGCCGTCATCGGCACCTACGATGGACGCTGCATCTTCTACGACACAGAGGCATCCTGTTGCTTTTATCCCTAAGACCAGTTTAATCATAACGGTTCTAATGCAAATTCAGAATCTGATGTGGGTTTCCTTCTTCATTTAACAGCGACTGAAATACCACACTCAAATTCATGTGAGATCAACTAGAGGAAGGAACAAAGTAGGCCGCAAAATTACCGGCATTGAGCCTCTGCCTGGAGAGAACAAGGTAACATCCCCCTTCCTCTGTGAACTCTTGTTAACTTTGCTGCGGTGAGGGTGATTACGTCTCCAACTCTGTCCGCTCCGGCAGATTTTGGTTACCTCAAATGATTCCCGCATTCGCCTTTATGACCTGAGGGACTTGTCTCTGTCCATGAAGTACAAGGGTTATGTCAACAGCAGCAGCCAGATTAAAGCCAGCTTCAGGTCAGAAACATTCCCATCATTCTCAACACTAAATCATGAATCTGTGCTGCTTCTGCATTTATAAAGAGAAAAGTGGGTTAAAAATTGCTTTCTGGTCCTCTTAATTAAAAAAAAAAAAACTCACATTTTTATTATTATGATTGCTACACAATAAAGGCTGGAATAGTCTAGGATTAGATCTCAAGGTGTGGGGAAGTGTGGAAAAAGAAATTGGAGGAAGGCTAAAGTTTATATTCTTGACTTTATTTCCTTTTCTATCGTCTAAATGTCAAAGTTGTCTTCCAAATTTTTTTTGCTTCTCCTTTTCTTTTATCATCCAGTTCCTTCCTTTTATTCCTTTTCCTATATTTACTACTTTCCTTCCATCCTGTAGTTCGAGTTTCTCAATTTATTTTAAATTCATTATTTCTTGCCTTCATTTTCTTCTTCCCATCTTAAAATTCTCATTTCTTTTTCTCCCATTATTCTTTTGTCCTTCTTTCTCAACTTCCTTCATTTTTTTTTTATTTCACATTGATTCCCTCTGTTGTTCCTGAAGCTTCTGCATGTAAAGCTGATTTTTAAAGAGATCTCTTCTTGATCTCTTTAAAAATTATTTGGTAATGCCAGATATTAAATATCACCAGCCTGACCAAACATTCAAGCAATCTTTGCAGCTCTTTGGGGCCCCCTGCTGGCTTGTCAAATGTTTGTCTCCTAGAGAATTTCAATGAAAAACTAATTGTGAAACTGTTCATGCTTTCCTCCAGCCATGACTACTCCTTCATCGTCAGTGGCTCAGAAGATAAATACATTTACATCTGGAGCACTTACCATGATTTGAGCAAATTCACATCTGTACGACGAGACCGCAATGACTTCTGGGAAGGAATTAAAGGTAGCTACTGTGTTGACCACAAAAATAATTTATGTATTAATCTTCTTAACTCTGAAGTGTTTTTTTTTTTTTTTTTTGTCTTGCAGCACACAACGCAGTGGTCACATCCGCCATATTTGCTCCTCATCCAGATCTTATAGTTCCTCAAGAAACACTCGCAGAAAAACCAGAAGCGGACCGCAAGAGCCTGGACTCCACTGATTCCGAGACGATACCATCAGGTCCGTTTCGTCCTGTGTCTGATTTTCTCAGAGCGAGGAAATGCATTTCAGTGCTGCTTATTGTTGCTTTCTTTTTCCAGGAGCCCTGAAAACCGATCACACGGAGGTTCTGCTCTCTGCTGACTTCACAGGAGCAATTAAAGTTTTTATCAATGTCAAAAAGTACTGAGCACTTCGCAAGCAGGCCTGTTCAGCAGAGATTAGTCCTAAAGACGGACGACAGAGAGAGACTGTACAAAGTGGGCAAGGTGGGGGTTCCTTGTCTTATTTTTTTTTTTTATCTTTCGTACCAGGTAACTGAACGGTTTGGCATCTAGAGATCCACAAAAGTTGTCTGAGCAGAAACTAACTTGGCTCAGACGTGTAAGTTTATAACTGTGTGGCCAAGAATTACTGTAGAGAACATAAAAATCTATTTTCAATAGCTTTGAGCACCTTCCTTGTTTCCTTGGTTTTTATGTTAGACAAATTTCAAAAGCAAAACGGTCAAAGTCTTTCAGGTGAAATGTCAAGTTGGATTAAAACAAATTCCTGGAAGTTTCCTATTAAAATAAGTCATTTCAGTGTGTTTGACGTTACTAATGATTAAAATTGGGTGTCCTAAATGTTTCAGAAAAACACTGATTACTTTTGATAAATCCCCTGGTCAACAGAAGCACATTTCATGACAGCACTGTAAATCTACAGCTTTTGTAAACAAAATGATGGAATTTCCTCAATAAAAAATTCTGCACAAACGCAAATTCTCTCTGGCAATCTTTTTCAAAAACCCCGTTGAGTTCAGGAAACGTCTTCCACAGAAACATTCGTCACCAACGGTGATTTATTTTGTGTTGGCGCTTTGCAGCAACATGTCATTTTAAAAACAAAATATATCTAAGTAGGTACAGTGGTGAAACTTCACAATAGAAAAAGGTGCTGAGTCTCATGTGGGTTGTTGAAGGTGGAGCTGAGAGAAGAGACAGATGTCAGAGTCCTGAATCTGGTTAGTGTTTGCTCTTCTTTGCCTTCTTGTGGGAGCGGTGCGGGGACCTGGACTTGGATTTGCTGACCTTCTGGTCTGGAGATGGCGATCGGGAACGTTTGGACCACTTAGGAGACTTTGTTCTGCAAAGTGAGAACAGAATAAATGATCCTGAGCTCATCTGTACGAAATAAGAGCTTTTTTTCTTTAAATTCATATTTTACCTTGATGGAGAGATACTCCTTGATTTCCTTGGCTTTTCTCCAAGTTTACTGCTCAGCCTTCTGTCTCCGTCCTCATTTTTTTTGCTCCTCTCTTTGTGTCTCCTTTCTTCCCTCTGCCCGTCTTTAGACTTTGACCTCTCAGTCTTTTCTTCGTCTTTGTGAAACTCCTAGAGCCGGTAGTGTAAACATTTTAACTGATTCAACCTCAAAGATCTCTAACTTCGTTTGCGCAAAATAAGCCATTTAATTAGCAGACAATTTGAACAAAAGTTGAACTACTACACAAAATATAAAGAAATTGGTGGCTGTATGAATATTTTAACACTGTACTCCCAGGAAGAGTGGGAGAAAAAGGGTGTAGGTTCACTTTTCATCCAGTAGATGGCGCACATAACTGAAAATCTCTGACAATCTGTAATAAGCTAATCATAACTCTGAAGATGCTCCCCCAATTTCCTATTGAAGAACACTTCGATTTGGTTCCTTACTTACCTTGTAAATTATACAAGGTATGACGATAGCGATAACAATTTAAACAGGTTCTTATGAAATAATTTATATCAAGAGGAGCTGCTCACCTTCTTCAGCAGCTTCTTCCTGTAGTTCTCCACTTGTTGCTGTATGCTCATTCCAGACTTCTTCTGCCTCTTTCCAGATTCCAACTCGTCTTGGAGTTTCATAACCTTTACCTGTGTCAGAAACACTGGGTCAGTTTTACTGTTTAAACAAAATCCTATTTCATACAAAACTTTCTATCTAAAAGATGTTGTATGCTTCTCTCCAAACAGAAGTATTTGTTTCTTTCGTGAATAGAAAATTGGACACATTTACTAAAAGTAATTTGTGTACAATGACTGAAACTGAGATCATCTCTATGACAGTTTATGATAAATGATGGAGCAAACGCTTACTTCCACCTCCCTCAGCCTCTTTCTTTTACTCTCAGACATATGAGGGAAAACTGCCCCCTCATAGTTGGGCGACCTGCAGGAATCAGCACTGCTGTCAGTCTCCGAGTCCTCGTCTTCATCCTGTGAGTTGCAGCTGGAGCCAGATAAAGGAGTTACTAAAACTTTTTCTTTCCTATTTCATTAACTTTTCAGATAAATGAAATACTTTTGATGATACTCAGCCTTACCTAATATGAACCTTCTTTTCATCATCCTGCTCCCCTAAAGTATCCCACTTGGAGTCGGTTTGGACTGAAAGAAAAGAAGCAGAACCATTCAGGGTCAAACCAGTCACAGGAGCGTCCAGCTACGTCTTACCAGTATCACCAATCTTCTCCCATTTAGATAAAGGCACTCTGGAGAGCGGAAGGTTGCTTTCATCCACTGAGGACAAAACAAACCTCAATAAGCAGCAGACAAAGTAACAATTCTTATGTTAGCGAGTTGTATGGACATTAAACGGTGGACTCACAGGGAACTCCATCAATGTCATCAATAGGAGCGTTTAGGGGTACGCCATCAATGTCATCAACGGGGACTCCGTCCAGGGGGTCCCAGCCCATAGGGCAGCCGTCTATGTCGTCCACCGGAGTTTTCCCCATCGGGAGCCCCTCTATAAGCCTTTTGTCCAATGGTGCACCGTCAATCTCACCAGATACCTCCTCCAAGAAGACAAAGGCATAAAACTCACTTTGTCTAATTGTATTCGTCAACATCTCCGGCTGGTGAGGTGACACAAAGCAGCAGCCGCCCCTGCAGCGAGGAGATAAGCTCACCTCCGGCGTCTCCGTCTCCTCCTCTCCTGCTTTGGCGAAGCCCAAAAAGATGTTCTGAAGCTGGATTAGATAAGGCTGGGGATATATGGCCCAGTCTTCCCATGCTCTAAAACAATTCATGGCCTTTTGCTGTGGAGACAGGGACGTTAAAACGTTTCAGCTTTCCCTTCTCTTCTATTTTGGGTGAAGCAAATGATTTATGTTACCTTAAACTGCTCAGCCTGCAGTCTGGCTTGAATGTTTTTATGTGCTGCATGTAGATGCTCAAATATCTGTGGTAGCTTTCTTTCAAAACTGCAGAGAATTATTTTAAAACCCATTGGATTTTCCACAAATAAAGACACGGATGTTCTAAAAGTGAATTCAAAGACAGTCTCTTACTATTTCCGATAATATGACGCCCCGGCTACTTTGGCACACGAGTTGTGCAAGATGTCCGACACGAGGTATAATCTAGAAATCTGTGGGGATTGACATAATGAAAATATATTTTACAGCCGACAGGAAGGAGATACAGTTGTGTTTAAGTTTGAAGCAGGGTTAGGATATAAAACAATATCGTAAACTGCATATTATGAACTTCCAGGCCAGCAAAGAGACACGGTTGCCCTTATTCCAATAAAATAAACATTTTCTACAGCAAAAAAGGTAAATTTGTAAATCAGTTCTACAGTTTTTACTTTGGGGTTGAAATAAAAACGTTAATAACCAGAAGGATGTTCACAGAATCCTTTAAGTTATGAAAGACAACAAATAAGTAGCGTCCTTATAAGAAAAGAGTAAAGTGTCTTCTCCTGTTGAGAGAATCAATCAGAAGCACCAGGCAGGATGTTTCCTTTTCATAGTTATGCTCCAATCTAGCATCGGTCTAGAATGTACTTTCTGCCTCTCTGCATAAAATACCAACTAAACTTAATCGCTGTTTATGTTTGCAACATGATAAATGTGAAAGAGAATACTGTAAAACAGCAGAACTCGCCTTCTTCTGAAGGGGAACTTGAAGCGAGCAAAAGGACTCTGAAATGTGTCCCACGACTTCCTCTGCTGCATCTGCCCGGTCCAGACAGAACAACATGGCGCTGGCGATATCCTCCCTGCTGGGAGTCAGCTCCTCCACAAGAGTCTCCAGTCTCTGTCGGTGCCTGGAGTGGGTGGGAATATCAAACATTCAGCTGGGATCAAGTCGGAAGCTGATGTGCGTCCCAGATTCAGACGTACTCAGCTCTGAGCTGGCCCTTCTTCACCTCCTCCTCGGGAGGAGCGGCCTCCTCGACCGCCGCTCCCTCGTCACTCCTCTCAGTGTAGCTGTTGAGGATGGGGGGTCGCCATAAGGAGCCTCCTCTGAACAGCCGAAACTCTGCCGTCCTCCACTTTGTCGGGGACTCGCCCTGTGGGACACGAGACGAGATGTTAAATCCACACGAGTTATTTCATATAAAACGTTTCAGTCATGCAAACTCACCTGGAGGATAGAAAACAGTTTCCAACGGTAGTACACGTGATCTTGGCTTTTGTTGTCAAAAAGAAACCTGAGAAAAAGAAGAATTCAAAAATAAACCTTGAGTTGTTTTATTTTTGTTCTAATGGAACGATTATGTAACAGTTTAGCATAGCTACCTGTAATCTGGGTTGTTTTTTTCTTTGTTCATTATCATGGCTTCAAATAACGGGCCTTCACGCACCACAAACTCTACCATCCTGTGAATAAGGAATAACAGATTCCTGTGGGGAGAAATGGCTGCATGAGTAAGAAGACACACTAAACCCAGAGTCAAACACAACATAAAGACACCAATCACCTCCTTACTAAACTACAGGCCAATGAAAACTGCCTTACTGTATTGCTTCAGCTATGATTTAGTCTTAAAAAAACTTTAGTAACTGTTCTCGACTTCAAACATTTATCCCCACATTATTATTGGGAACGTTAATAACAGGAACCCCTGACAAAAATGTGTAAAACCCTGTTTGTGTTTTATCGCAGTAACATATTCCAGAACAATAATTTAAAAAAATAAAATCAATCTAGGTTTTAGAATCAATACATCTGTTGAGTGGAGAAAAAAAATATTCCCAACAATTTTCTTTTTACAAAATCGTCATTCCTAACGACTCCTATAAAATAAAATTAATTAAAGCAAACTTTAATGTAGAAAAACCGCATGGCATCATGAAATACCAAAAATTAGATAACGGAAAACTAAGAACGGGTCATGATAGGATCTTTACAAACTATAACAATATAAAAAAATCCAAGCTTAACCTACAAAATAAATGTATTTAATTTAACATTTATTTTAATAGTCCGATTTTCCTACATTTTACTGTGTGAGATTATACTATTTAAATTAAGGTTTCTTCAGGAGTGCTGGTTTTTGAGGAGGATACTAATTTAAACCTGAGCAGATTCTAATTGCAGGGATGCCCAAATTTGGACATTTCATTGAAATAACAGTCAGCTCTTTAACAAAGTTATACGATCACAATGATCAAATATAAAACTATTAAATAGAGAAACAACTCAAGGTAAAATATCCTGAGTAGCTTCTGCAGATTGTTGGAGCCCAATCACTAAACCAAAGTTAGATTGGCATCATCTACACCTACTTGTACCTTTGATAAAGTGCTATAATTTACAGAACTGTACTAGAACGCTAGCGCTAAATGCTAACTACATCCTGACTGGGTTAGCATTGAAGCTATCTGCCTTCCAGCTGTATCGGTCTGCAGTGTCTCAGCCAGCCCATGCGAACCCCCGACCCTTAAAGAGTATTTCTGCACGTTTACTAACTCCCACTCTCTATGTGACTTACTTGTGTGTATGCAAAGTGCAATAAATGCAGTTTCTACTGAATATGCATGGTTACAAGATGAGTGCGCCTCAGCCTCTGTCCTATGACACTAATGCTATGACACCTGGTCAGTCGTAGGAAGAAGAGTGTGTGTACCTTTCGGTTGGGATAACCACTTTGACTACGGCTTCGGACAGAGTCTGTTTGTGAAGTCAAACCAAATAGTGAAGATATTAAAAAGTGAGTACCTGTACAGATGAAACACTGCAGGATACATACAGCATAGAAAACAACGGAGGCATTCATGATCAGACAACTGGGGAGGGATGGTAAAAACTTCAATATGTAGGGGGGAAAAAACTGTTATGGAACCCAAAACTAAAAGCTTCAGTTACTGATGTGCACCCAAAGATGGCATGAGAAATTTAATACGATCCTGCATCCTGTAAAACTGCAATGCAGGAACAGATGAGCAAGTAATAGAATGCTTTTTTTAAATCACTTAACAGTAATTCATGATCAATTTTGTCAATCTTGGATCAGCTGCCTGGTAATATTTGAAACAACTTGACTGAAATGATCATAAAGGCCAGATTTTCAACCTTCATGCATTCTGCAGAAGAGATCTACGAACAAACTTTCACCCTTTATTTTCACACTCATCTACAAAAACCTTGCTAAAGTATTCAGACGCCTTAAACCTTCACACATTTAGTCAGTTATGACCACAAATTATTATTTTACTGAGTTTAAATTGAAGTTAAAACTCGTCTTTTTGGAGTTACCTCTGATGAATCATAACTGGAACATTTCTCAGCATATTTGATGTTAATTATTCTTGATTCTGATGATGGCGTTTGACAAAATGAAATATTTATTGCTTGTTTCAGAATTGGTTACCATATTATGTTTTTAATATTTCATGTACAGCACTTTGAATTGCCTTGTTGCTGAAATGTGGTACACAAATAAATCTGACCTGTAGAGACTTTAACATTAAAATCAACATCAAGTATTGAAGAACTGTGAAAGGTTTATAAATAAAAATGTGACAGACTGTTTCCACTGACCACAAAACTGCACAAACTGGAATTACGAAAATAAATTTGCTTAATGGAAGCGTGCCAATTTTGAAAAAGATTTTTTGTTAAATAATTTCCCCCACTGTATTATAAGCCTGGCAGGCCATTGGCTTTATTTGTGCCCTCACCAGGCTTGGCATTGTTTATTTATTTATGAATTTTAAAAATTAATTAATTAATCTTACAAAAACACATAATTACCAAATCATATTTTCAAATTTCCTTTAAACATTTAACTAAAAAACCCGACGGACCGCTGGATGAATGACTTCCGAGTTTTCTGGGAGAAACCTGGCAGCCGTATCAAAATTTGTATATTTCGCAAAACTGCATCTCGCATCACACGAGTTAAGTGATCAACAACTAAGAAGACGACAGGAAGGGGCAGGAGGAGGATGATGGCCCGGCATGGTTTTTAATGACGTCGCAAAAAAAGAGAAAAGTATTCTTGTGTGATTTTAAATGTTTCTTATTTAAAGGAAATGCCGCAATAGTGAAATTGTGTTTTGTATATATTTGTAATGGGACTGAAGCTACTGTAGTGTGCATTTCTACTCAGCTGCCTTTCAGAAATCTTGTTATGAAATACAGTGCAACCAATTGCTTTTTATTGCTAAATAGAGTCCAGTTACGTGTAATTTAAAATCAGTATAAATCCAGCAGAAGGCCTCAGAGGTTTTATTAAAGAACATTAGAGAAAAAAAATGGAGGAAATTGTGAAGATTACAGCACCGTCTCTGTTGTTTACAGACAGAGATGCAAACATCTCCAAACTTGTGGCCATATGTAACAAAATGTGAAAAGGTTCAAAGAGTGTGAATGCTTTCCTCAGGTCACCATTCCTAATCTAAAACATTATCTTGATCAACGCATTTTCAGCTTGACACCATCAGCCAGACGAGGAGGCTTTACCTTGTCCAGCTCTGCTTTGGACGAGCCCAGCGGCTTTGTGAAGTCGTTGCGGAAGCGATCCCTGGGCTGAGCGTTGAAAGGCAGACCAGATGGGGGAGGAGGTGCCACCCTCACCCCAGCTGGTGTGTACAGAGGCTGAGGTGGAATACGGGCTGGTTTGCCCCATCCGAGCTTCATTTCAAAGCCCATAATCACTTTACCTGTGGTTCCAAACACACTGCTGTCAGAGTTGAACAAAAATGATGAAAGTTTGATAATTTGGGACCAAGTTCGAAGGTCCACTTCACCGTCTAGAGCAGCCATGGCTCTCTCTGCATCTTTCCGAGTCATGAAAGCCACAAAGGCTCTGTTTGAAGTCCTGCAGCGCTCCTCGTCCGTTCGGGGCCACATGATCTTCACGCTGGCCAAGGGGCCATATTTACAAAATTCTCTGCAGAGTAGGTCTTCGTTCATCTGAGCAGAAAAAAAAAAAATACAGAGGTGAGAGGTGCACATGTAAAAGCATTAAATCCAGTAAAACTGAGTGTACTCCTGCTACCTTGGGGCTAATGCAGTTAATGTAGAGGTTAGTGGTGACCGGGGCCGTCAGGTCGTCGTACAGCACTGTGGGGCAGAACAGAGGGGGCATTTAATAAAAACTGTTTCTACATATTTCTCATCTAACATTTCCAGACTCAGCTTTTTACAGTCTTCTGTCCTTTACGTTCATTTAAAATAGAAATAATTAAAAGTTCACAGTGACTTTACGTCCGCTATTTCTACAACAGGACCTCTGCAAAATAAGAAACTGACAGGACAGGACGAAGGAAAGACAGCAAGCAAGAAAGTCATTGAAAGAAAGAGACAATCTAAAGAGAGGACATTAAAAAAAGAGATATTAAACAAGAAAGGAAACAAGGTGGTACAGAAAGAAGCAAGAAATGAAAATGAAGGGCCCAAGTAAGGAAAGAACAAAAGACTGATGCAAGGCCTAGGAGACGAGGAAGAAAAGGAAGATGAAGGAAAAAATAAGACACAAAAAAGGAAGGCAGGATGGAGGGATGAGGAAGGAGGTATTGAAGGAAGGACAAAAATAAATAGAAGAAGGAACAAAAGAAGGACACAAACAAGAAATAAGTAAGAAAAATATCAAACTCAAGGAAAAGGGGACACATTTTAAACAATAGGGTAAAGAATGAATAAATTCAATGATTTTTCTCATTCTATTTCTATATTTAATCAGAAAAACAAACAAAAAAAACCTCTCACTTGATCGTCCCGATAATGGAACGTCCAGATCTCCGTATCCGCCTCCTTCTCCTCCGGCCTCAGAGTCATTTTTTTTCCTTTTATGCCTTTCCTCACGTTCCTCCTGTATGCTGAAAATGTTCAATGCAAAAAAACAAGCTTGTGTGTGCACATAACGTATTATTCATATGACACTTAAGAATAAAGCTGGAAAAAATGTCTCAGACTTACAGCTTAAGTTCCTCTTTAAAAAGTTCGAGATTGCTCTTCTTCTTTTCTTCTGCCTTCTTTTTGAAAGCCTATTCATCAAACAGGCAGTGAACACAGCGTTTAGTGCTACACTTTCTGAAGACTTGAAAATGACTTGAAACTGTGACACAGCAAAGATGTGAAGAGTACAAACTTACAGACTTTTTGCTGTCAGACGAGGACGTTGGTGAGGCATGTTGAGAACCAGGGACAAACTTTGCGGCGGGTCGGTACAGCTTACTTTTCTTGATCTCTGCTTCTTCCTCCTCTGCAGAAAGTACAACCCACCAAACACCAACTTTTATATTCTTAGTCAAAACATATGTAGGTACAAATGGCAGTAACATGATGCAGTACTACATTGTCAGTTCTAAGTAACTAGAAGATTGAATTTTAGATCCTACACAGTTTAGGACTTAACACTTCCATTAAAGGTCCTTATTATTTAATAGAAACAATGAACAGGTGCATTAGACCAGACACTGAAAAGAATGAAGTATCATCTGAAGTCTCCAATCAGAGGTCAAACATCCCTGAAAAGTTCATACTTGCCTTTAGTTGCATTTACAATTCCCCCACGTACAAAAGTCTTCACTTTGCTTTTTTCACTGGTTTCAAAAGATGCAACAAATTCTTCAAAAACTTCAGCAGCTTTCTCTTCCTCCTACAGCATCACACAGACAGATAAAAACACAAACTTATGTCTAATTTACCTCTTCTTACAGTTTCCAAAGAAACAAAGCTTAGCAGTAACCAATTGTTAGTCTGCAACTGATACACATGGACATGACTGTTATCTTTAAATAAAACACATTCAGAAACAGTACAAATGCTAATGCAACCATACCTTTTTCTTTAGCTCTACTTTCTCTTTCTTTGTGATTGGTTTGATGGAGGCGGCTGGTTTTCTTTTTCTGTCCGCCATGCTTAACCTACAAGACATAAATAAAACTGAAACATAGAGCTAAAAACAACCAGCAGTAAAGTACTGATGAAATATTCCAGCAATCACATGGGCTGCTTACAGGTTTTATTGTATAAAAATATTTTATTCACTTATGTCTGCATTCAACACTGCTAAAACGCACTGGCCCTCCTCCAATCTGGTGCTAAGCACTGCTAGCCAACTGGCTGAAAGAAGGTTAATATAAGGTTAACAAGAAAAAAATAAATACATTTTCAGTCATGAAAGACAAAAGGTTATTGGGTTGGAAATTAAATGACTGTGACGAATCCCCCTTATTAATTTAACACCATTTGAAACTATAGTTGGAGAGCTTCAAGTGGCTTTTATGTTAAGGGGGCAACTGGAGGTTGACTACATGAGCAGATAGCCTAACTACTTAACCTAATATCAGCTTGTTGTACTTGTATAACCTTAGAAAATACATTATAAACACTTGGAAGCTAAAAGTAAACACATTTTTCACTCAGTAGTTTTTGTTAGTAATTTGGATGAAGTCAATATATAATATTATTGACAATATTATGTTGTAAAAATCAATGTTTTGAGGGGCTTTTTAGCAAACGGGGCAATTGTTACGTTCCTGTTAAAACAATTAGATCTATTCCACATTTGTATTTTCTTTTTTGGTCTAAATACAGTGATACTGTGAAACTGTGGTATTTTTGCCCAAGGTTAACATACTAAGATAATCTTATACTAGCCCATGCACAGCCTATCTCAGTTTAGATCTGCTACTAGTATCTAAAAACCTCAACATAGACCACAACATGATTTTGGTGAAGCAAAAGTAGAAGATAGGCAGCACCAGACCTTTTAAGAACACAATCAAATGAAACTTTGAGCCAAAATTACCAAGAAGAAAACAATATGAATATTTTGGAAAAGCCCTCCCTCTTAAAAACAAAACAAGACATGCCTGATTTGTTTTATCCTACAGAAATAGGACATCCAGGGAAACAATGTGTTGCAGTTTTTATAGTTTTAAATAAATCAGACTTTTTTTATTTGTCTTCTGCAGATTGATGGAGAAACTAGCTGATCTGATCTCTGACCCATTGAATAATATATCTCTATTTATATATATATATATATATAGATCAATAGCAATATCCAGGATGTGAATATAAATCAGTGTAGTGCAGCTTTGTCTGGGTCAGAGTATAATAATGCATCTTAAAACAAATAGGTGGACTTCTATGATATCCTAAAACAATTATATGATGTATACACATTATTATACACATAATAAGATGCGTTCAAAGCCCAAATCTGTTCTCTGCTAACTGAAAACATCCAATTTGGGCATGTAACAAATTTCATGGGAGCTTTTAAAAACAAAGTTTTTCACTTAATGTAGATTTTTTTTAAATTCATATTGCATACATATCATAACTGAGTACATTTCCAGCGAAACCCAAGTATTTTAGACCATTTCTTTAAAAATAAACAGTTTTAATCGGCCTGGTCAGCTTGAAAGCCATAATTTCACTAAGCTAATGTTTAGCTTAGCCACCTTTGACTCTGCTGAAATATGACGCTAACCGTAGCTTTTCACGTCTCATCCTGCACAAAATGTACATTTTTCAATCAAATAACACAGTTGCCTTAACACAAAACATGCAGTGGTGCTAATCGTCCCCATCTTCTAACGAGGGGGTGTCCTACAGAAACAAACACATCCCTGCTTGCTAGCTAACGTTCAACCGTCCCCCTGCTGTAACGACACAACGCTCCAACTAACCATCCAAGGAAAAACACTCAGCCCCGCCGCATGCACACAGAGTCATACCTCAGCCAGAAACTCTGTGAGCCTTTTTCTAATGCTCCACCATTTTGGTTATGACATATGTTTGTTTTTGTTTTTTTTGCTGGGTTTTGTTTGCTGCCACAGCCAGACACTCAGATGCAAGAAGCGTAGCTCCTCAGTGGGGGCAGGACGCCTGCTCAGTCTGAACGTCAGTGACGGCTCACTGCTAACGAGGAAAGGTTGCTGTAAAAAAATGACTGGCTTCAATTGTGTGCGTTGCATCTGTTTAAAAGTACATCTTATTTTGATTTCCCAAAAAAGAGGACACTTGATTCAGACCTGAAATAATTCAATTAAGTCATACTCTGAAGACTTTTGATCTTAATAAAGTTAACAATGTGCCTTCTCTATAGAAGGAATAGTAAATTAATAAACTTTACATAGGCTTTCGTAAACACTAAAATGACTTTTAAATCTCTGGAAATAGATAATAGAAATAGTTATCGGTATCAACAACGCTATCAATCGATGTTTGTCTTTTTTTTTTTTTTTTTTTACCATATCTGATAAGTATATCTGGTCTGATATGAACAACTGGTGTTTATATCCATCTTGTTGCCATTTGTGTATGTTTTTCAGCATGGGGAGGGGGTTGGCCATGCGGTATTTATTCAATGCAGAGCAGGACTCTGGGGTGTTTAACTGAAGCAGAAAAGCAATGGTGTCAAAAGTGTAGGCAAATATAAATACTGATACTGATAAATGCTGGCATAGCAGCAGTATTAATATTGGATATTAATACGGCCCAATTTTGTTACATCGGTGCATCCCTAATAATTACTTTTCTGTAGCTTTGAAAATGAACACGTGACAATAATAGCTCACTTTTTAAGCACATGGACCAAAAAAACAAAAACAAAATCTGAATTCATAGAATGTATAAAAATAACAAGCAGCAGGGGGCGAGGTGGTGGCACTGGGGTAAAGCGGGTGACCCTTTGCTGAATATCTGTCTCCTCTGTCACCACCCATTTTCAAATAAAGGCAGTAGAGGCAAAAAATTATCCTAAAAAATTAATAAAAAGCAGCAGTCTCACAAAGACACAAAAAATGTGTGTACTCTTTAGTTTCCATCTTCATTCTCCTCAGTCAATTTAATAGATTATCCCTCATTTTCTCAACCTTTTTGTAGTTTTTGTGTCCATGTGAACCAAAGAGTACACTTGCCTTTTCTAAACATTCACTGCAGTGCAACCCTCTATTTGTCTCTTATGCTCCAACTTTGTAAAGTAGAATAAGTTTTGTAAGTTTTGGCAGCACATCATTAACTGGAAGCACATTAAAATATGTAAAGCCATCAACCTTTCCACTGCCTGTGAGATTAGGTAGCAAAATTAAAAGTTCCCGGAGAAAACTTTACTTTCTGCAGCAACACTGAGCTCATTCTGGGTGATCCCACAATGTTCTCTGGCAAGAAGTCATACATAATCCCTCTGCTCAATTTGTGTTTGTCCAGCTGTAGTACGTCTTTGAATCTCTCCCTTTGAATGTCTTGATTTGACTTTTCTCCATAAACCTCTCAAGGCTTAGGCTATTCTTCGCTTTTTCTTCCACATTTTTTCCTTCCTCACAACTTTCCATTAGTTTTTTTAGATACAAATTTCTGTGAGCGGCCAACTTCACCGCTTCACGCTAACGAGTATGCTGGTTTGAGCTGCAACCCTCAAACCACCTCATCTTCTCACATTAGAAAACCAAACTTAAATGTATTTTTATTGGAAAAGGCCAACATGATGGATAATTTGGAGATAAAAGAAGATAATCAATTGTCTTATATATTTTCTAATCAAATTAGGAAATTCTTAAAGGTTTGTTAGAGGAAATTAGCAAACAAACAACATGATGAAGACCAGAAGACACAACAGACCAAGTTTGGAGAAGTTTAGAGCAAACAGGGTTTTATCAAAAAAACAATATTTTTTTTGATAAAAAAAATTAAAAAGAGTCCTTTGAACATCTCAAAGGACTCTTTTTAATTCGTCATCCAAAAAAGAAAGGAGGATGGCAGATCTGCAAACCTACTAAGACATGGTCGTCCTCCTGCATTGGCAAGCCAGGGAAGAATAATTAGTTGTGAGCTAAATACAAATAAACACAGCCAGATTTTTAATTGTATAAAAAACTTCACTAGACACAATACTTGTTGTTGATCTATGAGATAAAATGGAACTAAACTCGTGGTTTTGGTTATAATATGGATAAAGTAAAAGTAAAGAGTAATGTAATTTTGTTTTATCTAGAGGGATAAGACGCATCTTGACACATTTTTAAATGTTTTGAAACAGGACGTAACATGATCACCCACTGTCGTCAAAGTAGAGGGGAAAATGTATCTGATTCCTGCCTCCTGCAGTGCTCTGCTTCTTCTAAAACCAGGCGGCAAAAAGGGGGTTAAAGCCTAAAATGGCTACCATAGCCCCCTCTTCCTCCTCCTCCTTCTCATCCTTCTTCTCCTCGTCATCCTCATCATCACGAGCAGCAACAGCAGCAGCAGCATCATCATCATCACCTCCGAAGCCCATCCCCTAGCGTCGGTCCGGGGAACGCACCCTGCATGCGCATGGGCGGAGAAACTGCCGCTGTGCGCTCGTATTATTCTACGAGTAATTTCTCCTTTTTTTTACGAAAATGGCAACTGGTCAGGGAGGCGCAGGAGCTGTCACTGCTCTACAAAACCATGACTGCCCCAGCGGACCCCACTGGAGCCCGGCTGTCAACCAGTACCACCACCAGCAGCAGCAGCAGCAGCAGCAGCAGCACCACACTGCCCGCAGCCTGGACCGGGCTCTAGAAGATGCCGTGAGCTCAGGGATCCTGAACCTGAGCGGCAGGAAGCTGAGGGAGTACCCGGGGATCAACTACGATTTGACCGATACGACACAAGCAGGTGAGTCGCTGTTCTGGAGCCTGCAGATCCAAATCAGAGCCGTGGGAGGGTCATGAACGCAGCATGCTCGCTTTGTGCGTGGATTTCTGCTCTTTTTTTTATTACTGGATAGGGGCGCAGCCTCTAAATGGGGGAAGCTGGACTGACTTGTGTTAAACCATAACATCCTCGTTATATTTACCGTCCAGTGGGTCATATATCACACCTCTGTTGAGTGCCTTTTTCCCCGACGCCAGTAGCTTTCATTATTATATCTCCCCTGGAGACATGAATGAGACGGCAGGCGCACCCAACAAGCAGGCGCTGTGCAGCGCTTTGGACTGAAGACTCAGTTCATTTTGCACCAGGAAGCAAATTGTGAATGAACCAGGTTACACATTCCTTGCACGCTTCGTATCCTTTGTGCGGTGCATGTGGCACGCACTGAGGGTGTTTCTTCGTTTTGGGCAGACAAAAGATGAAGGGTACTCAGAGCCTCACCCCCTGGCTGCCTGCATGCCTGTGCTGATATAGATCCATAAATTTTAGAATCTGCCAAACAGAAAGAGGAGAGCTGGTCTGTCTTTATATTTTCTCTAGGCTTGTTCATTAATGGTTTCTGCCTGAAAGGTGACCTTATGCTGCAGTCAGGTCAGTCAGTAGGTCAGTCACGTTTTCTTATTGCTGTGTTAGTAGAGCCATACCATACATACTAAGTTTTACGTGACATTCAGGGTTTGCACTGGGCTTCTATAGCGCTGCACATGAGAGCCTGGCAGGAATGAGATTCTCAAGTTAGGATAACCTTGAGTAAAAATACCTAGATTTTATGGTATTTAGTCAAAGGTTAACAACAATTTGCATGACATAATCTAATAGGTTTGGTTTTCAAACAAAAAAGCTGAACTTATTCCGAATTATGTTACCTGTAAGTAGACATGGGGCAATAGGAATTGGATCATTTTTGTCTTATTGATTGATTCATTGACTTTTTTCAGTTGGTAATAACATTTGCATTATAGAAATTAAGTGTAAAAGTATTGAAAGTGGAAAGTGTAGGATAAAGTGCACGGTTTCTTTTTATTTTGCCAAACACAAATACTTTAACATCATTTTGATCACCTCTGCTCAAACACAGAAAAAATCTTACTCATTTAATAAGCAAAAATTAAGAACATGAGTATAATCTTCATGAAAATGTTTGTTACAAAACATTGTCAGTCTTTATCCTTGTTATCCAGAAGACGCTGATTCTCACAGTGAATGTCTCGTCCTCTGATGTGTCCACCTGCCATATGGCGGCACTTTATCATCAGCAGCTTATTCCTCTGATGAGCCTCTGGCCTGCGTTACACCCCTCAGCCCCAGGGAGTTTGTCGAGGCAGGTTTTTTTTTTAATGAAACTGACTCATCTGAAGTCAAAAGAGTCACCAGAAGCTGTATAAAAAATAATGAGCTTCTGATGAGAGCAGGAATATTAGTTTAAAGATTTAGATAAATTGTCTCTTTTTATTCATGGCTGCTTAATTTTCTGCTCCAATTGACTTTAACTTTTCCTCATTCCACATTGGGACAAGAAGAGAGAATAAAGTGACTTTCAAAGGCCTGCATTTTATCTAAAATGCTGGGTGTTTTGTTCATCTTGCTGTTGTAACAATGAGCTCATTTTGATCTAAATCCAGACTTATGATTGTCTTCTGTTATCTCCAGAGCATGGCATATTCCAGGTATGAAAATCAGAGATATAAACAAATGTTTCATGCCTGCCAAGCCTCTACTTTTCATGGAGACTAATCCAGCGACAGAGAAAAGTGCTGTGTCTTCACTTTCATTTCATGTCGGCGTGTCGGTACTCTGAATAAAGGGTTGTGCTAGAGGGAAGTCACACTTTCACTTGCACAAAGACATCAACACCGCCCTGTGCATCAGCAACAAAAGGTGTCACATGCCTACATTTCAGACTAACTGATGGAAGAAACTCATTTACATCTAATCCGAGAGAAGTGATCACTTAAATTTTTTTCCATCTGCAAACAAACACGTTGCTCTTAAAAATGAATTGCTTTAACTTTAGGTCCTCTTACAACAGCTGTAATATGTCTATTTAACCTTAACTCTATTATGAAGTGTTTTGTTTTACTTTAAAACATGGCTGCTCCAGAATCTAACAGGTGACCTCCATAGATCAGCCTATCAGCTGGAGCAGAGAGGCTATCTAACACATGAGTGCCTGTTTGCTGTGTGCTACTAGCAATTTGTCGCCACTCAGTTTGTTTTCCCATGAGAAAAAGCAGCAGCTCTCTGTGACGTTGCCCTCAGCGTTTGCTGTGGTGCAGGACAGCAACACACCAAAGAGGCCAGATATTCAGGTTAACAGAACAAGCGTACACTGACCTGATGCAGCATTATGATGAATCATAATTGTCACTGCATGTACAATATTGGTATTAATAAGAGTGGAAGAAATGAAGAGCCGACTGCTCTGAACCCCATTGAAAACCTGCTGGTTATTCCACCAAATGTTGATTTCTCAATTGAGTTAAAACATTAGTATTGTTGTTTCTAAATTAATATGAACTTGTTTTCTTTGCATTATTTGAGGTTTGAAAGCACTGCATCTTTTTTGTTATTTTGACCATTTCTCAATTTCTGCAAATAAAAACAAATTTTTGCTTGGAATTTCAGAGATATGCTGTCAGTAGTTAGTAGAAAAAAAGAACAATGTCCTTCTTACTCAAACATATACATATAAAAAGTAAAAGCACAGAAACACGTAATTTTAAGTGGTCTCTTAATTTTTTCCAGAGCTGTGTTTGGTTGGATGGCCTTTTACTGGCTTTGATACCCCAGAAGCTAAACATTATAAAGAGTATTGTGAGTTTACACAACCACCTAGCACAAGGCGTGTTGGGGAGTTTGTTTTAGTCTACAGTTTGATAGAGAGGATCTGTAAACATCAATTTTCAAGCCTTTACCACATATTCCAGCAAATATGTTTTGATATAAACCTCTCATTATGGTAGTAAGACTTTAAGTCTTTTGTCTCTAACAAGTTTTCTTTCAGTATTGCCCGTACTTGGCTTCACCAATTTTGATCAAATTTGTAATGTGCACACCTGATAACTACAAAGGAAACAGACTGACTGCATAATTATACACCATTTTGTGTTGGTTTATCACATGAAACCCCAATAAAAACATTAAAGTTGGTGATTGTGACTCGACAAAATGCCCGACTGAGGGAGAGTGAGGTGCATAATAAGGTGTGCATTCAACTTTATAGTGTAGAACAACTCCCAAGAAGTACATTATTAAATACACAGTATACAACTAAAAAATGGCCCATGATAGAGATTGTCGTTTGGGTAACACTTTATTTGAAGAAGTGTGCATAAGACTGGCATAATACTGACATAACATCTTCATGAAAATGAAGGAGTCTTCATAAATGTCTATGATTTTTAATGGGTTTTTTATGAAAGTTTTAGTACAACTTTGCATGAAAAGTATCATTATTTACAGAGTGACACTTCATGACGACAGTCATAAACATTCATGAAGACTCCTTCATGTCCATAACAGGTAATATGTCATGTTTATGACAGTACTATGCCAGTATTATGCAATTAAAGTTTTACTGTAGTTTGTAAACAGAATCCTTCCACATTTAGAAAACCTGTCAGTCTCCTTTTATATGCTGGGATTTTAAAATTAAACCAATAATGAAATGAATGGGAACGAATTAGGAAATCACAATAAGAGTGTGATTTTTTAAAATCATCAAATGAGGGAGTTTGCTTCAGGGGTTTCACAGCTACAACAACAACAGCAACAGGTTTGTTGAAACAGATGTGCTTAGCTTATGTACCTTTAATTAGTGTGGAGTGAACAGAGTAAATCCCACAATGTGTCGTCACCACATTCTTGGGATCTTGGAATCTTGAAGGGTGATCTCTGCACAAGGTCACGAACCAAGCCAAATTCCTTAATTTAATGATCAACCCATGCAAACACTGTGAGGGCCTCTTATCTGTAAATAAAAGAACAAAAAAGGCCGAGCCGTTCCACAGGGCTCTGGGAGACCTGGCTGCTAAAAACACAACAGGATACAATCGAGGGTTTAATTTTCAAACATAAAGTCATTCTGAGAGTTATAACTTCAGGTACTGTTTTTGTTTTCAGGACTGAACTTATCTTAGAAATATAAGCAATTATCTTATATAAGTATAGATAGTAAATTGGTCAGTTGAGTTTTTTATTCCAAACAAAAAAAAAATCACGTTTTGTATTTGCGATGGACTGGCAAGCTGTATAGGGTGTCTGCCGCCTCTCGCCCACTGACCACAAGCTTGGCAAAGTTAGTTGTTTCTTGTACTGACGGATACATAAACATCAAAATTTAACCACGTTCCTTTGGTCTTCAGATGAGCGTGCTCCATTAGTTTGCAGTGACTTCATATTTTGTATTATTTACAGCGCTTGAGGCAGAAAAATAATATTTCAAGAGCTTGCTGGAGAAGAAAATATAAAATATACCTTTGTTTAAGACCTTGGTGTAACATTTCTTTAATGGCTGTCATGTTACAGCAGCTCTGATTGATTCTATCGTCTCAACGACAGGCGGAGTATTGAGGTCATGGTGATATATTACATCTTTAACCTGTGCATTGGTAAACTGATACACAAACCACTAAATGTTTAAAAATGATCTGACAATGATGAGTGAGAACCATTACAGAAAGATTAGACAAAGAGTGAATAAGTCTCATTGCTTTACTTGTGTTTGACATGTGTATCATGTATCCACCCATAAATCCTGCCTTTTAATCAGTCATATTGATGACAGATGGTCAGTTGATTTTTTGCCCACAAATAAACAGAAACATTATAATACAACTGTGTCAGAACAAAGAAATAATAACAGATCCACCATTTTTCAATAAAAAAAATGTTTAGAATGAGATGCAATTTCTTTATTTTAAGTCTTCTTTATGTATCTATGAAGTATTTCAAGTTCAAATGCTTAGAAGAACTAGTTCATTTTGCATGTCACAACTAGAGGATGCAAGATGTGAAAAATTATTTATTGATTATATTATTGATAAAAACTGCAATGATACAATCAGTTGCAGTAATTCCATATTTCCTCCTCTATCATCTACTTATCAACCTCCATCCAAGAGGCTGAATACCTTGTTGGCATGTAGAATGTGCATTAAGTTTCTTAGAATACACCAGCCGATAGTTAATGCTTTGCAAGCTGTTCTTTGCAATATTAAAAGTGGAACAGCGGTTATTACTGTGCACTTGTAGCAAGAAGGTCATTGGTTTGAATCCAGCCTGCAGTCTTTCCACTCCATGACTGTGTAAGGATTAACAGGTAAAGACAATAGATGGTGGGTGGATATTAATATTGTTAACAGCAATAGTACAAGGACAAGACACAGTATTCTTGTAGTCCTTGTGGCTACCATAGCTGCAACTCTGCAGATCCACAAGTAAGTGCTTCTGTTCCTTTAAGTTTTGACTAAGCTACTCATGCATGGTCGCATAATCCCTTTACAGTCCTTGCACACTTTCAGGAAAGCATTGCAGTTGATGAATAATAAAGATTTTGCACTAGAGCTGCTGTGACAGTCTGCTAAATGTTTTGAATTGGGCTGGATTCAGAGACATGTGGGAATTGGTGTTCTTAGTCTGCAGAGTTTCGTGTTCAACCTGTATTCTATTCCTTCACAAGCCCTGGAGCGCTTACAGACTCTGGATTAGAGAAAAGATGAAAATCTAGAAACGGCCTGAAGGCAGCTAAATATTTTACGAAGTGTGCTTGAAATATTTGATCTGGACATGAACCAAGGTAATGTGTGACTAAGACAACAAGCAAATACGGAACATTTTCAGTCAGTTGGCCACCTAGGATATTTATTTTACATCTTGTCAGTCCACTGGACCACAAAATGAGACCTATTTTGGATTCTTATGATTTAAACTATAGTCCCTCGATTGAGGAAAGGGATTGAACCTTTTTCAACTTTTTTGCATTCCTTTCATAAGACTGATTTCTGCTTTAGACCAGACTGCTGTTAAGCAAGCAGTCCAGGTGTTAACCAATGAAATGTGTGTTTGTATTCCGCGGTTCTTTTGATGCCAAAAAAGGATTAAAAAGCTTGTTTTTGTGTTTGTGCAAATGTCTTTTTATGAATGTCAAACTGTGTTTTAATAAACACATTAAGTATTGAAACATCAGAGAACTGACCAGATGAAATCCAGAGTCCTTAAAACGTCTAACAGCTGTATTTTCTTACAATTCTTACTGTACTTACTGTGTGCACAATACATGGAAACTCCCACTCTACAATGAGTGAACATGCTAATAAGAAATACATGGTATCCTGAAGGTTCGTCATCTTTTTGAGCAGCCCCCTGACACAGTGGCCCCATAGACAAAGACCCATATTACCAGTAGGAACAAAAGCAACTGGATGCCAGAGACACAGGCTGGTCACTTCTGCTGTAGGGTGCTGATAATTAACCACAGGTTAATTATCACTGTTCAATATTATTCTGTTACCTCTTCCTAATCCCTTTTTAGGTGCTTCATAAAAAAGTAATGCTTGTTGTCATTTAGTTTGCTTTAAACCTTGATAGGATATCTATTAGTGGAGATTTTGCTGTGTCACAGGAAGAAAAGGTATTATCTGCACTTCTAACCTTAATGAATATATTACCGATGCAGCGTAAAGGGTGCAGCGGAGTGGATCCGTGATGGAGTGCTCCTCTGCCTCATGGGCTTTGTCCTGTGGGAGCTCTGAGCAAACCAGCAGGTGGATTAAAGACCCACTGCGGCCTGCAGATGGTGCACAGTCTGGAAAAGGAGGAGACAGAAATGAGCGTACAAAAGACCCGTGAATCCCTCCTCCCGTATCGTGCTATCATCAACCCTCATGATTCCAGTGCTAAGCAGGAATCCCCAGTCGTGGGGCAGGTGGATAGTCTATGTACAGCTGCGTTACATCATCACAATCAGAGCCTCAGGGAGAGGCTGCGGCCACTCTTAAGAGCGAGTGTACCCCACGACATCCCATTAGATGTTCCTCCCTGTGGTAATTTCTGTTTCCTTTAACCTCTTGACTTATTTTGTCTTTGCTCTACTGACTGTGTCATCACTCACTTCTTCCTTCTGCTCACTGATTGTTGTTAGAGTTCAAGTCTGAGAGGTCTGTGAATATATTCGCTGTTAATTAGTGGTGAGGGTTTCTAAATTTGTCAAATCTTGTTAAAAAGTGAAGAGAATCCAAACCAGTCTAGAGCGGTTGCTTTTACGCAAACAGCCTGATTGTTTAATAAAGTGGTAACCACATGTAATGACTGGTTTTAAGATGATGGAAGAGCTGCAGTCTTTACTCTCTCAGGAGAAAGGGTGGGGGTCTTCTGTGTGGTGGGACAGAATAATTGAAAGCTCTCTGTTTATCTGAGGCCACGCAGCTCTTTGCAGAGGTTTCTAATTATCTTGTCAGCCGGAGATAATTCAGAAAATAAGATTGTTCACGCACTTGTGCATTTACACCCACACACACGCACACCCCAACACACACTTCTACACATTAAATCAATGTTTATTGGAAAGTGAATGGAAGGAAGCCTGTTTAGATTAATGCTGCTTTAAGTGAAAACAAGTTATTTGTGTATTTACAAGACTGTTTATGGAAATATCTTAGGTGTGTGACTTGGGAACCTTGAGAAACAACACAGGCAGCAGAAAAAGTTTAGGATTTAATATGGTGGTATTTACATGATTTATTCTATATCTCACCTAATGACTGCGTCCCTCACACCCACGACCCTGCAAAGATAAGAGGGCATACAAACAATGACCTCTTATCTTTGCAAGTGAGTTATTTTTGAAATATTACATTATAATTTTAAAGTCTTTTGCTTTTAAATTCAATTCTTTAAGGATACATAAAAATTAGCTTATTCTTCAAACCAACTATCTGTTCAGTCCTTTTACACAAGGACTGAACTGAGTTTAATAACATTTATTAAGCATTAAGAATGGCTTGAATAACGGTATCAAGGTTTAAATTCCTTCAAAGATAAGGCTGGAGCATTGGAGTAATATATAAATATTTATATATGCTAGCTTATTAGCTAACTATTGTGGCTTGTTTTAAGATTATTGTTTACAGTGCATGGCAGCCCACACACACACAACCCTACTACTATTATGACCTCTACATAATTACTGAATATCACTGAATATAAAGAGGAGGACAATAAACCTCAGCAAAAGTTATCTTAACTCAAATTACGATCTACGCTTGTTTGTGTCACAAGTGGAGCTGATGTGAATTTCATCTTGAGCCTTGAAATGCTAATTTAAAAAAAACGGACACAGTGTCCAATATTTTCATTGCATGCAACGCACTCTATACCAAAGATGTGGATAAAATAAGTAAAAAATTCAAACTCTCTCATATATATATTCTGTTTTACTAAGCCCTGCATCTGTACTCTAGAATAGCTTTATCTGCTCAGTAAGAAGAGCACGGATATCATCTCTTAGATCTCTACTGGATCTAAGTGCAGCTTGACATTTGCATCTTCCTCTTGCTATGAAATATTTAGCATACAAGCTAAAATATTAGCTTCGATTTATAACTCCCTCCCCCTCCTAACTTCATTTCAGCAGTTATCACAGGATGTGTCTCATCCTGTGATAAATTAGCAAGTATTTGAAATACTTTCTTTGACAAATGATGTGAAAATACATAGAGGTCTGGATGTAAGTGATGATGTAAGTCAGCACTTTTCATCATAAAAACTTACATTAAACCAGTTATTAAAAGACTCTCAGAGTCTTGACATGTTCTGAACATGTAAGCAGAATCTTTTAACATTATTAAATATTATTAAATATTCATTGGTCACCATGGCCATTAGTGAAAATACCACACTAGATTGTTTATACAAAGAAACAAAACTGAACTATAAAGTTGCCTTTAATTAAAACTGAAGAGCCACTATCGTACTGTTGCTAAAATAATAGAATACATTGATTATAACAGTTGTAACAATGTCATCTACAAATATATTGCCTTTTCAGCTTAAAATATTGCTAAAGCGGTGAGTTATTTTTGAAATATTACGTTATAATTTTAAAGTCTTTTGCTTTTAAATTCAATTCGTTAAACCATCTAGGCTTGTGATAATTTTTAAAACTCGGAGAAAAAAGTGTTTGAAAAAAAATGAATGTCTGAGGTGCAAGCTGCCAGGTCATAGCTGTGCCATTTGCCTCCTTTTACGCCTCACTATTCAATGCCCTCTTTTGCACATTAGCACATTTAGTAAATGTATCTTCTAATGGCATTGTTAGCTTGTTGTTAAAATTCAGTTTCATTTGTTTTTCTCTGCCTGTGTTACCAAAATGAAACTTCAGTGGCTCAAACAACATTTACTTTATGTTATTATGATACGTTCAGTCAGCACATGAAGAGGACTAGCTTATATAATCCTATGCAAAGCAATCTGGAATTGCAAAATCAACTGACTAACAACAGTCTTATCTCTGATGCACAGCTTCCCACAACACATATTCCCTAATTTAGCTGTCATGGAGGGAACTTGTTTCCTTATCAGCTGCAGATCTGCTGACTCAAACTGATGATTTTTATCTTCTTAATAGAGCAAAACCTACTGCAGATTGCAGGAGATTCTTTCTTTAATGCTTGTGAGAGTGAGCAAAAATAAATTAATATCAGCAATCACCTCTCTATTACCTGTACTGAAGTCAGATCTGACCAGGGCATTTGACTATTGGGATTGGATTGTATACCTACCATCTCCATTGCAGCCTTATAGCTAACAGCAGCAACTCAACCTCGGTCCACAAATGTAAAACAGATATGCAGTAATACAGTTTTTAAAGTATTGTTGTGTAGAACGTGCTTCATTGATATATGCATTATTTTTTTCAATTCAGTTCTTCTTTTCTTTGTAGTCATTAGCATTATGCATAGTGTTTACATACATCCTTTGCTAGCATAAATATGCTAGTTTTAGCTAGTATATTTGCTGCACAACAGACAATTTCAACAAGTTGATTTGAATTTTATGCAAATATTCTCCATGCAATAGTTTAAAATTATACACAGAGTAAAATATTTACATACATACTAGATAATGCTCGGATTAATTTCCCTTTGCAATTACCACTTTTCTAGCTGTCAACAAGGTTCTTGAGGAGCTGTAAGTGAATATTAGAGAATTTGTCTTGTCAGAAATTAAAGAGCTCCTTAAAGTGATTTCATTTTCTGACACTGATCTAGCTTTCTGGTATAGTGGTCTGCTGCGTAAAGTTTGCATGTTCTTCCTGTGCTTGCTTGGGTTCTCTCAGTTCCCACAGTCCAAACTAACTGGTCAATTGTCTTTCCAAATTGCCAGTCCATCGTGTGTGTGCACGATGGACTGGTGATCTGCTTAGAGTATGCCTTGCCTCTTTCCCAGTGACCGTTAGAGGCAGACACCAACCCCCAGTGATTCTGCAAGACTAAGTTGATGTAGCCAATTGATGGATTGATGGATGTGCAATCTATGGGTTGCACATAAAAATTATGGGTTGGGCTCTGTTTACTGTCAGACAGGTGCTTTAAACAAATAATTAAGAAGAAAGGCCTCCAATTTCTTTAATTTTACCACAAATTATCAACTCAGAATACACAATAGACCTGCTGCTTTCCAACAAAGAAGACTTGAGTTCAGCTCAAGTCTAAGGCTGTAACTGTGAGCCTCCCAAGTCAATGATAGATGCGCTGACATATTACAGCCATAGCAGCACTCAGACAGTCAAAGCTTCAGACTCCTCTGTAATTTTAGACCATTGTTCTATAAAGGAGACATGTTACCCACTGCTCTGTCACAGAGATGTATTGATCTGTGGCCTCTTGGGTTTAAATCAAACACTGGGGATGTTGCCTGGACCATAAAATGGCTTTTACTGGTATCCTACCTCTGCATGTTGGAAGTAAGCACTTTTTCTGTTTCTGTCTGTAGATCTATCCAAGAATCATCTGGCAGAGATCCCCCCAGAGGTCTGTCTCTTTGCCCCACTTGAATCACTCAACCTCTACCACAACTGCATCAAATCCATCCCTGAAGCCATTATCAATCTGCAGATGCTGACTTATCTTGACATCAGGTGAGCCATGAGTTTCTATTATTGCATTCAGTCAAAGTAAGAGCTAATGTTTCACAGCTTTATGTGTACGTAGAGGTGCTTGTTCTGCTTTTTTGCACACAAACAAGCTCACACGAACAGGAGACAATTCCTCTTCTTATACTGAAACTCAATTCCCAGTACCTCTATGCACAGTTTTAATATGTAGGTCAATGTTTTATCTTCCACCACAGCCGAAATCTCCTGTCGGTTCTACCAAAATACCTGTTCAATCTCCCCCTCAAAGTCCTGCTTGTGAGCAACAACAAGCTTGTATCCATCCCTGAAGAGATTGGCAAGGCCAAAGAGTTGATGGAGCTGGTGAGCGTTGCGTAGGCATCGGTGCATTTGACCCCATGATGTGATGCACATTGACAGATAAGAGTATTTCTGCTTTCCCACATTTTTCCTCCACTTTCAGGACGTGAGCTGCAACGAGATCCAGGTCCTGCCAGCGCAGGTGGGGAGGCTCCAAGCCTTACGTGAACTAAACATCAGGAAGAACTGTCTTCACATGCTGCCCGAGGGTCAGTGATCACTTTGAGAAGTTCTGTTTGTATCTCACAGTGCAGCTCTTACAGAGTTATGGGTGTGTATAGGGAGCATCGCATTGTGGATTTTGGCAAGTGTGGCGGACCTCCTAGAGCCAAAAAACACTTGGCTGGAAACATTTGTTTTGTGTTTCCTGTCATGTCTGTTATCTGTTCTCTTTGCAATTTGCAATTTGCTTTCAATTTCTAAACTTGATTAATAGATTTGTGACCAATTAAAAATTTGATTTGTGTGACATGAGTCATAAATTTCACCAAGAGGAACACAACTTGTAAAAATAGTTTTACATTTTGCGGATGAATGAGAATCTGATTGAGTGAACAATCAGATCCTGACAGAGTTTAGTTGGAAGCCAGCTTAGTTATTTTTATAGGCAGGTTCGCTCATGAGAAGTTGTCAGAAAGTAATCAAAACTGAAATGGAAACGACTGTGAAAAGGATGTCATAGAATCAAATGAGATCAAACGGGTTTTGGTACCTCAATCCCCTTTAAAAAAATCCTCCTCACATTTTCTCTAGAACCAAGACCAGTATGAACTAAACTGTTGCTGGAGTGTGGAAATAGTTTAACTGGATCCCATATTCATTCATAACAAAACACAAATTCATTCCCTTTTCATGTGTGTCAATTAGGGCAGAGTCATAAAAAGTCTATCACCTTGATTTTAATACTTTAAATATTCCCTGATTTTCTGCACTCGGCCTTACATGACAGGAAGTCAAGTTTTATTTTTCATTAATTCATTTCTTCTTCAAATTCTTACTGTTGAATCAGGTGTAACAAGAATGTACAAGCCACTGTTGTTTCTACAGGGAGTTAAAATATTAATATTATTGAAAATATGTATATTTAACAAGATCTGGCCACCATCAGTAGGTGCAGTGATGATACGGAAAGTTGATTCCAACTTCCTGCAACATGTTGAAAGTCTCAGCAGATTAGAAATAAATTTGTAGTCAAGCATTTTAAAGGTAGAGGCTACAGGACTAAATCCATGCAGTTTAATGCCACTGCGACTGCAGTTCCACATATTATCCAGAAGTTTAAGGTCAACAGGACTGCAGCCACCCTCCCGGCTAATCGATTTGCTCAGTAGGGGGCCCTATCGACTTTTTTAAACACCAGCTACATTCAGCAGGGAAGCTTTCTTCTATCAGCTTCATTGTGATTGTTTATCTTGCATTTCCTTTGTTTTTTGTTTTTTAAATCTGTGTTGATTTCATTCTCTTTTTTTATTAATCAAAATAAATTTTGATTGAAAGAAGTGTTTTCAGTCAATGCTGACTCAGCCAGTAGCAGACTATTATATAAAAACCCATTAAGATCAATCACAATAAATGCATCTGCTGCCTTTTAAGACCTGCATCAACGGTTTCCACTTGTTTACTTTGGCGATGCAACCTGAGACATTGTCAATGTTGAAATATCTTCATTTGGTGAGACATAAAGATTTTTGAGAACAAACGATTTTACAACCTACACAGTATTAGGTTGTGAAATGCTTTTAAAAAGCCTGTGTGGCTTCAGTAATTTCCCATGATGCATCATGGTAAAGGCAAAGTAGGCTCCTAAATATTTTAGAAAAGAGAAATGAGCTTTATTAGGTTGGAGAAGGTTAGAAAATGTCCTCTAAAGAGGGTTAAATCCACTGGGGTTCTTATTTAGTCAGAATTTATTTGGGTAATTAAAGGTCGTACTTACACTCCTTCGTGGTGGTGATTTTTGTTTCTTTGAATCATGAAGACTGTGAAAATTAACCACAACATTCAACTCTAAAAAGATGGTTTTTAGTCTAGGTTTAAAGGAACTCAGTTTTTGGCTGTTTTTCAGTATTCTGGAAGTTTGTTCCAGATTTGTGGAACATAGGAGCTGAATGTTTGGTTTTGGTTCTGGTGATGCAGAGCAGAACCAGAACCAGAAGATCTGAGAGGTCTGGGATGTTGCTATGACAACCTTCCAGATGTAATGTGTTTTGGTGTTTCAGTGATTTATAAACAAGATTTTAAGCTACAAGAGCCAGTGTAAGGACTTTGGAACTTGGTGAAATGTTAAAAAACAGGTTTCCTACATTTCCGTCATCTCTGTACATTCTGCTGTTTGTGTCAGGGTTTCATTTTTACCTTTTCAGAGCTGGCAGATCTGCCTCTCATCCGACTTGACTTCTCCTGCAATAAGATCACAGAGATTCCTCCAGCTTTCAGGAAACTCAGGCAGCTGGAGTACATCATCCTGGACAACAATCCTATGCAGTCTCCTCCTGCACAGGTGCGTTATTTCATTCCAGCGTCATGTTTGTGCTCATGTACTAAGTAAGACGTGCTTATGTTTACTTGGAAACATCAAACAAGAATGAAAGGAACCTGATACGAGTACACCATCTAGTGGTTGAAAGGAGATCATTCTCTCTGCAGTGGTAATAGCAGGTTGACAGTGAGCTGAGTTGAGTTTTGGTTTTTATGCATTTCAGATTTGCCTTAAGGGCAAAGTGCATATCTTCAAGTACTTGAACATTCAGGCTTGTAGAATGGACAAGAAGCCAGACACCCTGGACCTCCCGACGCTCAGCAAACGATGTCTTCCACAGCCCCTCACTGACAGGCAACAACAGACTCATCATTATGTTATATTATATGTATCCAAACCTAATTAGTAGTTTATTCGTTTTAACATTTTCAATCTGTTTTTTTTCCAGCATGGAAGATTTTTATCCCAGTAAGAATCATGGGCCTGACTCTGGAATTGGTAGTGACAATGGTGACAAGAGGCTGTCTACAACAGAGGTCAGAGTTCAAACACATTGATGGGTGATGGCCATGGTTATCATAAGATAAAAACAGATGTGCTCCAGTGTGTAGGAGTCTCAAACAGCCTTTAGTTTCTTTCTATTTTATTTTTTAAGAACCAAAAATAAATTCGCATACCGATTTTCCAATTTCCCTTCTTGTAGGAAATCTTGAAAAGCATTTCTCATTGTCCTTTAACTTAATAATGCACAACTTTGTTAACCTATCACATAAAGTCCCAATAAAATACGTTGAACTTTGTGGCTGGAACATGACAAAATGTGGGAAAAGTGCAGTACATACTTTGCAAGGTACTTTAGGACTACAATGTTTTATTCTGATGTTGTTCTTACTTGGTTTGTTATTTTCATGGTTAATGAAAAAACTCCTAGGCTGTGGGAGCTGAAATAACAATGTCTCTTCAGACTGAGCTGAAGAGAAAAACATTGTTATCTTTAAGTTGTCAGTCTAGCTTTGAATTTGCAAAAACAAAAACAGCAGGCACAGAAATATTGAAGCAAAAAATGGAAGGCGGTTATTAAAATGAACCACCAGAGGATAAAAAGGAAATAATAGAGATGAAACTTCAACCACACAACATGTACCGTTAAAATCAGAAGTTCACATATATTACATGAAAAGACATTTGCATTTTTTGAAACTGTCTGACATGAAATCAGATAAAATGTTTCCTGTTTTTGGTCATTTAAGATTACCAAGGATTACAATAATGAGAAGGCCATTTTTTTTATTACTTTCTTAAAAATAAAAAAAATTAAATACACTCTAAGAAATCCCAGAGAGGAACATTCTTTGGTCTGAAATGAGCATATCAACTCAAAAACAAAAAACTAAAGACCTGGTGAAGATGCTGGCTGATGAATATGTGATTATCCTCAGTGAAACGAGTCCATTCCATCTGCCAGGAAGGAGCCATTACTTAAAAACAAACATAAAATAGCCAGATTCATGTTTGAAAATGCACACAGGGACAAAGGCCGTAATTTCTGGACAGACAGGAAGTAGAGGCTTAGGTACAAATATGTTTCCAAATGGACAACGACCCAAAGCAAACAGCCAAACTGGTTACAAAATGGCTCAAGAGTTACAAAGTCAATGTTTTGCAGCAGACATCACAAAGCCCTGATTTCATTTCTAATAAAAATTTATGTGCAGAGCTGAAAATCATGTGTGACTCGAGCAAGGCAGCCTACCAACATGGCCGACAGCAGTTCTGTTAGGAGGAATGGGCCAAAATTCCTGCCAACTATTGTGAGAAGCTTTTAGGAAAAATATCCAAAACGTTTGACCCAAATCATACAGTTTAAGGGCAGAGGTACCAAAAACTAATGAAGTGTGTTTGTATTTGGACTTTGAAGAAAGTAATAAAACTTGCCTTAGAAATTTTCTCTCTCATTATTCTGGGATTTAGCAAATAGAAAAAATGTTGGTGATCGTAATTGACCTAAAACTGGAAAAGTTTAATGATTTCACATCAGTTAGTGTGAAAAAAATGCATATGTGTCTTTGTATGTCGTGTCAGCAAACGTCAGGTTTCTGACACGACAGAAACCTGACGTATCTGACTACGTATCTGACTACAACACTGAGTGGAGAAACGGCAGATGGCAGAGGAAAATATTTACTGAAATAATACAATGAATCAAAGCTGACAGGAGAGATTGTGGAGGGAATCAAACCACACGTATACCCTAATTCACCTGTTGGTAATATTTCAGTTTGTGCCTCGGAGCAAAGGTACTGAGACATGTCAAAGGCGGCATAACACAGATGTCTGTTAGTGATTGATGAAGGTTAAGAAAAATAAATACGTTTTATACAAAAAGTAAAAGGAATCTTTACGTTGTCATTTCCACGCTAACGCATGTTCTGTATTGCATCACCAGCCAAAAAAGTAATTTCTAATGAGGTTGTTTTTGTTTTTAAATGTCGTCTACAGCCCTCAGACGACGACACCGTCAGCCTCCACTCACAGGTCTCAGAGACGGCCCGCGCCGACGCTCTGTCCCTCCTCTCCAAAATGGACTCCTGCAAAGGTTACCCAAAATAAGTATCACACATTCCCTTTGACAGCAATAACAGAGACACATGGGGGTTATGGAATGAAGTGCCTAAAATGTGACAGTTGTGTGACGAACGCGGATGCTTCCTCCCTCTATCAGATCAGGATCTGTATGACTTTATAGAGCCCAACCCTGACGAGGATCCTGCTCTGTTAGAGAATGACGGGCAGCAAAACAGCCATGTGTCTTGTATAAAGGTACCTACATCTGTTTGTGTTTTCTTCAAGGTCTTAGAAAAAATAAAATGAATCAAAGTTCGGATCCTCATGCAATATTGCTTTGGGTGTGTTTCAGGAGCTGGAAAAAGTTTTAAGCATGTCCCAACAATGTAAAGATAAAGACAGCTGGAAGGAGGAGTCTGGGTGAGTTTGAAACCAACTCTCTTATTCAGCGAAGCACGTGCAAATGAGCACACGCCACTTTTACGTGAAAACTGCTGGGGCTCTCTGGAAACAACAAATGCCTAAAACGTCAATGACTCACTGTCTTTGGATGCAGGCTTAAAGGACGGCACAGCATCTGTTCTTTTTTATCTTTATTACTCATTCAAACTTCACATAACGCAATGGGAAGAAAAAAAATACATGGTTTAACAGATTTCTTTAAAAGAAATAATTAAAAATGGGTGTGGCCGGAATTTTTTTTTGGTCATCCTGAGTCAGAACTCATTTCAGTTACATATGCAAGCCTTTTGGGGTATGGCTACCAAACCTTTCAACATTTTTTCATATTTTTCTATGCAAATTAGTGCATACTTGGTTATACTTAAAATTCAGCATCTGTGTAAAGTATTGCTGCAGTATGTGCTTAGATTTTGATCTAAACTTTAACACTATGCCTACAGTTGTTGGAGCATTTGCCAGGTTTTTAGCTTCTGCTTTGTCCAGCCTTGTTTTTGGTATCCATGTTCTTAATATTTTCTAACAAACCTCTAAAACCTTCATAAACCAGCTGTATTCGTACTGCGATTAAGTTATACACAGATTAACTGCAGCAGAGTTGGATTTTATTCTTTGTTTAGCCTAGGAAATGAAGATAAAACAAACTTCTCATTTTTAGTACTCTTTTCATAATATTTAAAACCACTAAACAACTTCCTGTTGGTCTGCTTCACAGAATCCCAATAAAATTCCTGAAAGTTTGTCATTATTATGTAACAACAGTGAAAAAGTTAATTGATCTAGCAAAGCTCTATGAATTGCAGCACTATTATAAGGAAAAACCCAGCATGTACAGATGCTGGGCAGCTGTAGTTTTGACATGCTGTAAACATTAGTGACTTATAAGTCTCTAAATCTGGAGTTTGATTCTGTTTTTTCCTGTTTTGATAAAAGTCAGAAAGCTTTGTCCGTGTAAACAATATGAACAGAGAACTACAGGAGTTGAAACAAGCAAAGGACTGCAGGGAAGTTATTAAGCCCAACTTGATTAGAGGAAGCAGCAGATCAGAAAAGAATAAACATAATTTTTACTCACATAATATCTAAATGTCAAAACCTCTCAGAGCCTTACCAAAGGAGATGAATTATGCTCTTCTGTTATTCCAAGATCTACAAGATGACGGGCAAAGGATGAAACTCTGAATAGATGCTTTATCAAAACAACACATGGCCAAATGCTTATAGAGCAAAGCTGAAAGTGTTCCAGTAAAACACTGGAGTGTGATCCAGCCATTGCATCCAGGTGTCCAGTTTCTGAGCCTACTTTATCTCCTAGTACCTATTTCTAGCAATCCTGCATCACTGGCCAAAACAGAAGCACATGCAAACTTCATTAGGAAATTCATTTAAAATAAATTGGTTTTAAAGCATCCAAAAGACACAATGTTTACAAAAATTAAGTCACTATTATGTGTTGTGTCTGCAAAGTATTCCATTGCAGAAAGCAGGAAAATCAAACAATGTGTTGGCTGAAGTTCAGAAAATGATATTGAAAGCAGAAATAAATAGTTTGAACTTGAACTTAAGTTTTGAATCAGCGTGCTGCCCCGATTTGGGATGCGTTGGGATGTTTGCATTCGTGCATAGGACAGAGGTACTTCAACTCTCTGGGAGGGGATTTAAATTAGAGTAAGAAAAAGAAAATGTGAATCCGCTTTCTGCACGTTACAGCACGACCTCTCCTAAGGGTTCAGATCCAGGACAAACCCATTACATTTGGTAGAAAATGATTCTAATTATGTATCATCAGTGATCAACTGTTGAGCAGCCAGTTATTGTTAATTTTACAGAAATCATATTGTTTGCAAAACTACTTTGAAGATTGTCTCCGCTATGTTTTTATGTTAAGAGTTTATTATACAATATTTTCAATATTTATTGTGGCTATAAAAGGTGTCATGGCAGCTGCATGATCTTACAGGTGAAAAATTAAGTAAAACCCAACCTTACGTGCAAATTAATTTATTCACGTGGGGAAAAATGCTTCTGTTTAGTAATACTGGTTTGTTATAGAATCACTGGTGCCAGAAGTGTTGGCAAAACTCCTGCTGATACTTTGTACAACTTCCTTTGATATTTTTATTTAAAATGTCCTATTTTCATTTCTGAGTGGTGCATCTCTTGTCCTCTGACTTTGGCTCTAAGCAGTTTCACTGGATCCAGAATACAGTTAAAATCGTAGATTTATATCCACTCTTAAAAACATTTTAATCAAGACTGTAAATCAGACTAAATGTTTCCTGTTTTACACCAGTCACTAGAATAACAATATTAGAAAAATGAGAGACGACTTTATACCACTCCTCAGATTCAGAACTTTACACATGTAAAGAAGACAATGCCTGGTAGCATCAGCACATATTATACTCTCATTAAATCTAATTATATTTGACCTGTCTCAAATCTATCACAAGTTTGTCTTTCTGGAGGGAACAGTTTCTTTGTGTGGGAGCCTAAACTGTACACTTCATGAAAGGAATGAGAGGAAACTACTATGACAAAATTAACACTTTAACTCTAATTTCAGTGAATATATTGGATCTAGTCGCTAAAAGAATCAGTAATTAAACTATTAGTCACACCAATGGCTGGAGACTGTTGGAGAATGAATGTTTACGTTTTATTTAGCTAACAGTTTTAATCTTATCAAAAAATCTCTGAATTAGCTTTGGCGAAGGTTTTCAAAAGAATTCGCATGAGGAGCGCCTCCATGGTCTCGACACGGGTGTTGAAGGATTTGATTGTTAGGCAGTTCCTCTCTTTGAGAACTTAGTTGGACGTAATCCAAAAACAGTCCTTGTGAATAAATGCATGTGTGAATAAAAACACCCAGCTGCATTTTAAACAAGAGGTTCAAACTTGCTTGTTAACTTGTTGGGCGTGCTTCCCGGTTGGTGTGCCTCATCTGGACAGAGCCAAACTGTCCATCCCCTTTTCTTTCTTCACTATCTCACGTTCCTCTCCGCTGCACGCAGACTCAATTTCCAGAAGTCAGAGAGAGTTTGTGACACCTCTACCTAACCGTAAGGAACAATAGAGCATATTTTGCTTCAGAGATCTTGTGTTTACGATTTGAGAGGACGGGTAATTCTCAACACATCAGATAAGAAAACCAGTCTGGAGCCAGAGTAGTCCTTCATGAAGAGCTTTACCCTTGTATTCACATGCATTTTAATTCTAGTGAAAAGGTGTTAAAGATTTTATTATGACAACCATATAATCATTGCAATCTAAAGAGTCTATAAACCTCAGAGAGTTTTCTGCCTCTGTCAGTGTTATGAGGTGGTTCTATCTGTGCATCTCAAGGTATCGGCCAGAAATTCAAAGCTCAGGCAAAGATGGGTCTTTCAAATTGACAATAACTCCAGAAATACAGCCATGTTAGCGACAAAGTGGTTTATGGAGACCAAAGCCACTGCTTTGGAGTGACCTTCACAAATCCATGATCTCATCTAGAAAATTAGTGATCGAATCTGAAAAGGTGTTTGTGATCAAGTTGGCCTGCTAACCTGACTCAGTTACACCAGTTCTGTTGGGAGGAAATCACAGCAAACTGTTGCAGACTCACAAGAAAACACAAGAAAGTTTGACCCGAGTTTTACAATCTAAGAAGGGTTTCTACCAACTACTAAAAAAATGTTTGGTCTTTCATTATTCTCACACTTGACAAGTAGAAGTGTGAGATATTTTTTAATCCTGTAACTGACCCAAGACCCTGAAAGTTTAATCAAATTGATTGCACTTTTATACATTGCATGTAAATATCAGGTTTTAACTCTACCTCTATCTTATACATTAATCCAAACTAGTGTCACCACAAATGTCTTCTCTGAGCAGTCGACTGATGCACAAGGGAAGTTTCTGCCTCCAGTTTGGCTGGGAAAATGGTTTTCTACGTGACCTTGTTGGATCAGGGAGAGTTCCTTTGTGTCACTCTAAGTTTGATTTGCAGATTGAATTAACTGCAGTAGTTTTCTGGTGTTATTTTTGGACATTTTGTTTAGATTTTTTATTTTTCAACATTTAAAAGCAAATTTAGTTGCTCAAAATGAATCCACACTGCGTCAAAAGCGACATGTAGAAACTGAAATGCTTGTGCAATCGAATGAAAACAATTAACATAAAAGTGGAGGGAGGGATTTTTATTGCATTTACATTTGTTTAAATATGGCTTAAAGCAAGATAACCTTGCCTTCTTCATATTTTGGCCCCGTGTCTGCTGCACCAGGGTTGGAGTAATGAAAATAAACAGAACCAGGCAACTGTAACTATGCAATTGTGGCAGCACAAGGGTATGAATCTGATACTCTGCCCCTCAAAGCAGGGTAACCAGAAGGTGTCAGCAATGCCACCTTGGAAATTGCGCCCAAGGAAATAGATCGCCAGTAAGGCACTTAAGGTTCATGACCAATGAGAACAAGACTTTATTCCACCAAAAAAAAAAAAAAAAAAAAAAAAATAGTTACACTTTATTGTTCCATGTTTTAAAAGAGAATTAAAATTTAAAGAACCACAATGGGAAGTTAAGTGCACAATACTGAGGCCTACCAAGAGGGGGAGGGCAGTCAAAATATGGACTGCCTTGTGAACATACACTCGATCGTGAAGAAATCCCAACACCGGTCACTCGCACAGCACACAGGTCCAGTTCCCCTGGATGCCCCCCCATCCCCCCTTAGAGACAAAGGGGTGGGATTAAATAAAGCAAGTACAAAGAATAAAGACACCACAATTTAGACATAAATAAGTGCTAAAATGGGGTTACTCCTAACCTTGGACACAACCAGTCATTCAAAAAAAAAAAAAAAAAAAAAATCAATGCTTTAATTAAGTAATCTAAAAAACCAAGGTTGCTACCCGCAGCAAGACCGGAGGCCACACAGAACAATAGAATAACCCAGAATAAACTAATTTAAACAAAAGGCACAAAACTAAGAAACCAAACAAAAAAATTGAGAAAACAAAGCAGAAAATAGAAGATACAAAGCAGCAGGGTCTCCAGTGAGCTGCAGCAGCTTTATGTCAGAGCTGGATGACTCCATCCCGACCAGAGAGCCTCTTCTGACCCAACAGCACATCGAGGATCAGTTTGTCAGTATTTTCCGTTGCCAAGCTGAACAGGGGAGTGTAAATTACAGCCACACCCCAGTACCAAGCAGGAGACCTCAGGCAGTTTTGATGTTAACGTTATGGCCACTGCAAGATAACCAAGCAAACTTCCTACTAAAGTGCAACCAAATGCAGACATAAAGAAAACAGGTAAGAGAGTCTCCCGTCTCTCTTTATGTGCCACACCCATTATGAGGTAATTAGGTGCCAGGTGTCCTCAATCCTGGGGCAGGCTTCATCCTGCTACACATTGCTTTTTTAAAAACATGTTCATTCTTGCTCTCTCTCTTGATGTTTATATATCCTGGAGTAGTTTTAGACACATGAGCATTTTTCAAATAAACTTTAATAAAACCCAGATTATAAGGAATAATTCTTACAATCGCAGGTCAGTTATAAAGTGGCCTTGAAGGTTCTCATTTGATTTTCTGGTTCTGATATAGATCACGTGCTCCAGCTTCTGCAGCTGCCAGTTTAATTTAATGTGGCGGTTTGGCTTCCTTTATGTAAACAACCCCACCTGTTGCTGATATTAACAAATGCAACCTGCAGCGAGACAGTCATGTGAAGTCCTCCTCCATCCATCCGTTTTCTAACGCCCTTGTCCCCAGTGGGTTCGAGAGGGGTGCTGGTGACGCAGAATGAGTTCATTGAATTATAATTCAGGCCCAGAATTGTGTGCTTTTAAAGTTTCCAATAAAGACTTTAATGTAAACTCACCTCATCTCCTCACAGTTCTGATAAGGACCAGCTTGCTGAGGAAGAGGATGATGAGCTGAAAGAAGTGCTGGATCTGAGGAAGATCGCTGTGCAGCTTCTGCAGCAGGAACAGCAGAACAGGTGGGTGGGAATCGTTGTGACGACACACATGGCAGATCTTCATCCTTTTTTGTAAACCTACATTTCTGCTCTCTTCCTTGCTCCTCGCTCTACTTTACGTTGCAAGCAAGCGTGTGTAGATTGAAAAGAAGTTTTACTTCCTGATTTAACGCCCTCAAATTGGGCCTCTGTCTCTTTAAAAACTCCTGCGCTTTCTGAAACTCAGATTTTTAGAGAAAGTTAGTTACCAGGAGGATGGATGGAGCTAAACATTAGAAGCGTCAAAATAATTAAGGAGAAATCTCTAAACATGCTCACAGCAATACAGGTGAAAAATTTATACCAAGGTATAATTATGTGATTTGAATATTTGTGTGTACAGATTATCTGATCTAACTGAACTTCTGTTAGTTTGCAAACACAAAATGAGCAGAAATCTCAGTGTTCAGATGTTTGCATAGGTACCGTCTGAGAATATTCAAAACGATTTTTCACATCTGTTTCATGCAAAGAAATGTATTTATTTCTACTGACGTATCACAACAAATAACTTTTAAAAAATCCATTAAAGTGTGCTTGCATCAAGCCAAAGTGTTTTGGTGTCATTCTGTTTCTGATCATTCTGGACGATATTTCCCCTCGTTTTCCCAAACATTGCTGCATCATTTCCATCTTCTTCGTTTGTCTCCTCAAATGTAATCTCTCTCTTCCTACTTCTGATGTTTCTCTACTTCTGTCTTCTTTCTGCTTTGGCTTGTTTGATATCTTAGACGACGGTCCTTAATTTGCAGAGCAGAGAGTCTAATCCACCGACGGAGGATGACTGGCAGGGCGCACAGGTACCCAGGTTTTCCCTCTTAATCGTTCACAACCGGTTTGCATGTCACGCTTGCTAAGGAGTATCTCCTCACAGCGGTTGTTTCTGAATTGTTGTGATGTGAATTAGTGCCATTGTTAAAAGAAACATTACACAAGGGAGGCATTATTACTTTCACTCTTTAGGTGCTGTCCCATGTTGCTCAAGTTTCCAGCGAATATCCGGTAGTTTGTATTTTAAGCCATTTGGAAAAGTATTGTGTCGTTGCCAATGATTTACCGGATTTGCATCGTTTCTTAAGAGTGTGCCTGTTTTACCGGTTTACTTACAAAGTAAACCGGTACAAGTTTAAATATGAGTGTGCTTGTATTTCCCTGCAGGTTTTTAAGTCACTCGGGGAGCTCCAGCAGCAAACCGAGGCCCCCACCTCAGGCTGCTCGAAGGTACAGTCGGCCAGAAAAGCCACAAATCCACTGAATGAAGTTTACTCATCTTAAAGGGAAACAGCTGATTTTATCCAATCAAAAACACATAAAAATAAACAAGACAAAATAAATGCAGCTTTGAACTAACACAAGCTGAAATCGTCTCAAATTTGACTCAAGGCTAATCGCACAACTAATCTGCACAATATTGATGTTTTAATTTCCTCTCAAAGCCTTGATCAGGTTAATCTGTTACGCCTTCTGTGACACTAAAATCAGACAAATAACACACAATGTTTTTGTCGGGATTTGTGGTTATGGAGGTGGTGAGGAAGATGCAGTGGATCCAGGTTGGAGTGAAGAAATGAGAATTTAATAACAATGAAAACTAGGGCTGAAACGATTCCTCGAGTGATTCGAGTACCTCTATTATTAAAATTCCTCGAGGAAAACTGACCTGCCTCAAAGCCTCGTTATATTATGTGTTATTATTTAGCGCACCGTGTTCCGGCCCGGACTTTATTTACTCTCTCACTTCCGCCTGGGTTGTTGACGAAAGCTAAGTGTTAGCAGCATAATGTCCAGTTTTCAGGTTCGGCCTGGGAGGATTTTATTGAGTCATGATAATGTCCGGGTTTTTGTCTTTTTCCGGGGGACCAATAAGCATCTTAA
>CAEGAE010010909.1:0-15936 GCA_903067095.1 Girardinus metallicus
ATATATATATATATATATATATATATATATATATATATATATATATATATATATGTGTGTGTGTGTGTGTGTGTGTGTAGCATTGGTGGCCTTTGATCAGCAGTAGCAGAAGAAGGGAAGGAATGCAGCAAAAAAAATAAATAAATAAATAAAGTGAGTAAAATCTTACAAGTTTTCACAGTTTTACGTATCATTAAAAACCTGTAGGGATTGTGAAAATAATAGATAAAATTCAAAGGACTCACAGATTTGTAAGAAGCTTTTTAAAATACCTCTTTTCTACCACATACCTTAAATTTGGTTCATCCAAATGGTAAGAGGTCAAGACTTTCAGCAAATGACATGAAGGCTAAACAGAGCACAAAACATTTCCCTGTTAAACCTGCTGAACTGTTTCTGAAGCTGATGCTAAGCATGCTAATTAACTTTATGAGATGCTAGAGGTGTAAAATGGCCATCTAGATAATTTTGCCTCTTCTTTCAACAACAGCAAAGACTATTTACAAGAGCTATTTTAAATCCACTGCTCTCTCAAAACATTGGCCCCTAATATAAAAATATGTGACTCCTCTCCACAATAAGGTCAATAAAATAAGTTCTTGATGCTGTTATTTTATCTTTTTCTGATGTACTTTTTAAAAGCAAGTGGCAATTGAGTAATCAGAAATTTTTTTTTAAAAAACTGGAGATTTTTTCCTTCTTTTTAATTTCTCGTCTTTTCATTAGGTGTGTGCCTTTTTCCATCCAAACACTCTCCATGTCTCCTGTAATGTCTCCTTTCCTCCTAATAAAAAAAAGCAATCTGGTTGAGCTTGTCTACAATCAATCACACTGCATTACGTCCAGTCAAAAGAAAAATAAGTTGGTCAACTTAAGCACCTGCTTTAGACCAATATCTGCCATGAGTAGGACTAGGTTTTGGGCTAACTGTAGAAATAAATAACTTATTTTTTCACTGTTATATCAAATTTTAATATGTAGAAATATTCTAACAATTTCTGTGAGAAAACTCTGAGAATTTACAAGAGAAAAGTTGTTCTAAACACCCCTCAAGGTGGAAAAACTTAAATTCATAGAGGTGACTCAATGTAAACTTAAAACTAGATAATGTGTGGAGAATCCATTAGACATACATGAAAAAAGCCACTTTGCTAAGACCTTCTTTTGAAAAATATCTATTAGCCAAGAATATCTCAGTTGGACAATATGTCTGTTCTTCACCAAAACTTTTCAGATCACCCAGATTATAAAGTTCACACCTTTACGCCATTCTCCTCCAAGTCAGACTATTTACTATTAATTAAATATGGATCTTAGCTTTGACCAACTCCTTCTGGGTTGTTCATCTTCTTTGGATCAAACCAACCTACAAAAAAACCTCGTAACAGTTTGAGTGTTGTTTAACTAAAAAGCAATTTACCAAGTTGCCAGGAAGCTGATGACTTGGCTCTTACTAAAGTTTTGACTGTCTGATGAGATTTTCAGGGGTTGTGACCGTTCTACCAAAACGTAATTGGTAACTGCTGGTAGTAGAGAGATTAGCTGCCATTTCCTCCTGAAATGAGTTGTAAGACACAGCTATGAAAGCCGTTTGAAGCGGCATAAAATCAGGACAGTGGCTTGAGCTTCAATTGTCCAACTGTGCTACATTATCTACCAACACACTTCGGTAGGATTAAGTACTGCCATCATAAAATAAAGAGTTAATATGATCGTTAATGACTCCTGACCATTTTTCCAGTCAGCAATTTCCAAATATAACATAAATTAATATGTACAGTTTGCACATAGCTTTTGTCTAATGTTATTCTCGCAATATGCAGTATATTGATGATGATATCCACTCAGTAAGCCCTAAATGACTGATAGAGATCAAATTATAAATTTATTAGAAATCTAATACCTTCCGAATTAAAAATACGAATTAACTCTGTCATTTTGAAATCAATCACCACCTCCTCTTCATTAATGCACTTTGTGGTGGTTTTTTTGTTTTTCCTAATGTCTATTATGATTTCTTTTCTTTTCTTGATTTTAGGTTAGACAACCTTGGGCGACCCCGCTGCTGAGCGTTAAGTTGGAAGAGGATTGGTTTTGTGACGTGTTGGGGTCTGTTGCTGAGTGGCAGAGTGAGGGTCCTAGACCTCCAGACAAAGCTGTTGGGTGTTTCCAGAGAAGTGCAGGCTGTTTGGTGTACAAACATAAATTGACATAGTCTCTAGTTCTATTTTCTTCTGTATGTAAATTGATGCTGGTTCGAGGTCAGTATATGGGGGAGTGTCAGACCCGCAAAGAATGTCATGACTGTTGGGGAGAGATCAACTGGGCGGTAGTTCATGCTGGTGATGACTGTGGTTTTGGGAATGGGGATAATGGTGGTAGTTGTAATGAAACGTTCCTTTGGTAGTCGGAACTCAGACATTCTGATCTCTGATTCGGAAAATTCAACTGAGATGCTCCCCTGAAGACGGACTTCCAAATCGTAAGAGATGCTGTGAACAATGGCTACTTCAGCATCACCACATCGAAATCCTTCTTCTTCGACTATGTGAACTGGAACGCTGTTTACTTGGGTGTGACTTCAAACCCAGCTCAGACTTCAGAGGTAATGGGTAGTGGGTAAAGTAGCTTGCTGTAAGGACAGGTTGAAAATGCTATAGAATACTGAGGCAAGCTGGACAGGACATACCTTCAGGCTATCTAAAGACCTAAAGGCATATCCTTAGGTAGCTACCCTGTCTGATATGCCATCAGACCCAGCAGCTTTATTCCAATTTCTTTTGAGAACTTCTCTTTTAACCTTCTGGGTCAGGAGAATGATTGGTTGAGCGTCCCCTGTACAGCTGGATTCAAAGTCTGGATCTGGTTTATTGTTGGGGCTAGAGCTGCTTTCAAAGCAAGCAAAACGTGTTGACCCGAATGAGGAGAGAGGATGATGTTTTTCACATCTTCCACAGGGCGCAGGGGTCGTCAATACACTGCTTTTATTGCCTTTTTGCATCTGTGATGCCTCAATGTAAATTGATTCTTGCAGTCCTGTACCTCTCCTTATCTCCTGACCTCAGTGCTGAGTTTCGTGCTCTGAGCAGATGTCGCACATCTCTTGTGAACCGGGGCTTTTGGCTGGGGAATACTTGGCTGGGGAATTTTTTTTTTTTTTTTTTTGCAGTGACAATGTCTGTGCCAAGGTTGATGTGAGACAGAACTTAGGTGGCAATTCCTGAGTGTTCAAAGAGTTCACTTGTCCTCAAAACAGTCCTCTAGGACAGCCAAAACGTCCTTAGTTCAAGTTTGCGTCTCCATAGTTCTGAAGTACAGTTGAGGATGGGTTTTTAATGTTGAATCAGAAAAAAGGACCAATGACGTAACAGTCTGAGATGAGGTGATGATTGAGGTTTGTAAGGCACTTAGGAACGATTCTGTAGATCTGCTCCAGTCTTAAATGTCCACACTCTTGTAAAGTCTTGACAGAACTGTCTAAGTTAAAGTGGTTAAAATCCCTTAACTTAGCATTAGCTTGGGGGTGACATTGACAGCAATGATTAGTTCTCTAATAATTTAGTTTTTCTTATGCTTTCCAGCGACTTTAGTGTTGATTCAAAACTAAAGTTCTTGTAGTGTAATTTCTGCCCATGCGTTAAGTACTTTATAAGTACTACTACAGTAGCAGTTGGAAGAACATGTCAGAAAGATACAATAGATCAGCGGTTTTTTTTTTTATTAAAGATGGCTTTCATCAAAACATCAGGCATCAACTCCATCACACAACACCTGGGTCAAACAAAGGTATATTACTTCCTTCTGTTTAACTGCTTTAGATATAGTGTAATTTTCCAGAAAGTAATAATGCAAATGTGTGCAGGGAAATGTGTTGCCAAACACATTAACTCTACTGCAAAACGGAACTGTTGCGCTCTTATTTTGAAAATATTTCCAAATTTTACCTCAAATTATTTTGATAACCTAAGCAATTACAAAGAAAAACATGCTTTTTAAAATAGTTATATTAAAAAAAAAGAATTGTTTATTTAAATTTCAGGGACCAAGGCTACCTAAATCAACCTAGCTCTATGTGAAAATGTAATTGTGTTTCCAAGCCCTCTGATACTTTCGTAGTACTATTTGTACCGTTGGTTATCTTAAAAACCTGAAATAAATGAATCACATTCTCTGTTTCATAGTGAGAATACGTCATTAGGGGAACAAGAGGCACCAGGATGCTCTGAGGGAAAACAACAAGGTAATGGAGACAATGTGATACTTTGGCACAACAATGACTTTTAGTTGTTCCCATGGCTTTCAAATTCCACTGATGTCAAATAAACCAGTCTTGCTCACAGTTTGCATGACTAACATGATCTGTTGCTAACATCATGTACCCAGATACTGCAACACATCTTCAGGGGTTTTGTACTGTTCACTTGCAATGGGTGTGTGTGTGGGAGGGGGGGGGTTGCTGGCAGGTGGGGAACCAACACACAATTAGGCAGGTGATTACAATCTTATGTCTGATTGGTATAGTTCTGTTTGATCTACAGTCAGAAACAGGTAACAACATGATTGCGTTGAAGAAATGAAGGAGATACCTAAAACACTCCTTTTCCCTCTTCTGTATCTGTGGGCCTTTTCTCTTTTCTTACTGCACGTACAGTTACAAAACTCTATGTTCAGTATCTGTCGTAATCCATGGGGAAATGCCAGACTGGTGGCTTCACAGTCCAACAAATCCCCAAACACTCACAATACGTGACTGGGAGGATTTCTCATGGAGCTGAATATTAATAAATACTTACACAACAATGACACCTGCTGGTGAAACTGGACCCTGCACTATCATAGAATGCACTTTCCTTAACACTGGAGATGACAGTAATTTACCCAAAAAAAAGTATATTCTCAATAAGTTATTTCTCAATAAACACCAGTAACAATGGCTTTAATGTCAGAAATTGTGTGAACAATTGTTTAGTGCTTTACCAACTCATTCGTTGTTAGGATTTCATTTCCTAATGCTGAATCCTGCTGGACCGGACTAATTACCTGATGGGAAATGTTTGTGCTTCATTCTGAAACAGGGAATTGCGAACCTTGTAGCTGCAGTTGGGGAGCGTTTATTTCGGCAAGACTGATTATCTAATCAGCAGCCAACTTCAAACCTGTGGTAGCTGTCAGGCCAGGAGCGCTGATAAGCATCAGTTATTCAACTTAGACAAGCCAGGTCTTTTAACCTTCTAATCAAATGTTTGATATGTTCCCAAATAAATGTGATTTTTAGGGTTTGATTTTGTAGAATCTCTGAGGTAAATGTTTGTATATATATTTTTTTGTAACCCTGCTAACTTCTACCAGTTCTGTGTGTAAAAGAAAAACGTTTACAAAAAATTATTTCAACCGTAGTTGACTAAGAACTCTATATAATGAAATTCACAAGAGGGTACAAACTCTTCAAGTCTGCACGAATAGAATTTCTGACAAATCCTCTTAAAGCGAAAAAAGAAGAGCTCAATGAGAGGTTATAAAATCCTTCCTCGTATGAGAACCGAGTGTGTCCTTGACTGTGCGAATGTGACTCCCTCTGGTTTTGTGCTGAGTGGTTCATTTCACAAGCTTTTATCTCCTTTTATTTGGCTATTCCTCCCAAATCAGCAGGTTTAGCTCCATCGACTGAAATGATACCTGCTTGACATGAAAGGAAACGTCTCCCAGATGTTTAAAACCACAATCCCGCAGTTACAAGACGTCCTTTTACGCCCTCGAAAAACAGAATACAACAAGATACAAGATGAATTTGTATATAAAGGAAGCCCAGAGTACGAAATGAAACTTCAAATGATTTTACTGGATTACATGCCGACACTCTCAGCGGCTTAAGTCGTATTCATTCACCGCAACATCAAACTGACATTTACCCTGGACAGAATTCTCCTTCCAAAATGCAGGAAAGCATCTTTCATCTTTCAAAGTCTGCTGAATAACACAGCTCAACAAGGCAAGGCGAAATGTGTTAAGGTGAGGCGTGGCTTACAGACTTTAAGATGGACGGTTTCACTTAAAAATCTACGGAAGAGGATTAGGGCCACATAATTTACTTTTTCTTTTTTCTGGCTTCAATCTTCTGAAATCAAATGTCAAAATTCTGGGGGAAAAATCTGTTTTTTTCCCCAGTGGCCCTAATCCTCTTCTGTAAAAACCAGTTTGACTGTTTAATTCCATTTTAGAAATTATCTCAGGAGTTTGTAGTACTCCTATAATATTCTTTTTTTTTTTTTTTTACTTCAGTTACTTCTAGAGATTTTGTATTCTTTTCTTTAGTTTCAGGAGCTTACCTAGAATTTGATAGAATTGCTTCTCCAGCTGTGAGGCTCGGGTCAAACGTACTGGAGATTTCGAAACAAGCTCAACGTGGCAGTTTACCAAAATTGTGACTACGGATAGATCTGATCTAACTAAGCCTGTCGGTGACCTTTTCACCTTTTTAAATGCTTACAAATTTCCCATAAGAATGAGATGAGCGAGCAGCTCTAACACAATTTGTGTCTGCTTCCCACGTTTGGTGGGGAATTGATCGAGAATAAACATTGTTTTTTAAAAATATATTATTTCATGCTTTGTGCTGCAATTGTCACTTCAGGGATTCATGTTGGAAACGTTGAGCTCCTTAATAATTTTAAACGTTTTTTTTTTTATACAATCTCACCTAATTAATTGGTTTGTTTTATTATTTTTAGGTCGTTTAAGCCTAGTTTGTTAGTACGGCGAAACAGAAACTATCAGAAAACACATGCCGTTTCCTTCAAACATATCCCTTCACAATAAAAATCTTTCACAATAATATAAAGCAGGCAAGTCCTGACAAAAGCTCTTCACGGGGAGACTGGATTTACACGTTTTATCACTTATGAAAGGACAAACTGAAACCACTAATCAGGTATTAATTTTATCATTTCTAAAACAGTCCCACCGTTGACGGATTTGTTACGTAGTTTTGTGTTGCCACCGAGCGAAATCTGTAGTTGTACGGAAAACAAACCCAGAATTTTTTATTTAAGTCGTCCTGAGTTTTCCTTCTTTTTCCACTCCCTTCGATAACTTCTCCGACCTCAAATCTGCAACCACATTGTGCTCCATTGTTCTCTTTTCTAGCTCATTCATTGCCTCATTGTCTTTCTCCACTCCCACGCAGTTTTCCAATCAATACACTCTTGGTTCTGCCCATTTCGTTGCCAGCCTGATTTCCCCTCCATCTGCCCGTCAGCCTGTTTGTGCTTCCTCTCTGCTCAACATAAACAACAGTTGGTTTACCCACACTCCATCCCTGTTGCTCATCCCTGGCAGATTGTTGTGTTTGTCATACAAACAGTCGCTGAAAGCTGCTTTTTTTTTTTTTTTTTTGCATTTTCTTTTTTTTTTTTTTAAATGAGAGCCAAAAGTCACAGCAGAATACATTAAATCAAGAGCCCATTAATGATAATGGGAAGACGCCTTCTAAAATGACAAAGCCTATAAAGAGGCTTGGGTTGTGATCTGTTGTAAATCTTAAAGGCAAATTAATTGTTTTTGTTTTGTTTTGTTTTTTTGTCAAAATGAAGCACCCAAAAACTTCATAAAAAAAACAAAAAAAGATCCTTGGAGAAAAATCTATTGCAAGGCTTTTTGCTAAAGCCACTTACAGACAACGTAATCAACACTTTAATGGCCCAAAGCACACAACTCAGATCAACACTTAGCTTTGAGACTGCCAGAGTGAGTGATAGTTTACACACCCGGATGTTCAGAGAGGTCAGAATAAAGGTATGGTAAAATACTCTCCTGACAGCTAATATGATCATGTAATCTATGATAACAAAATAAAGTGTCTTTCCACACAAAATACTTAATCCACGGCTCTCAAATTGTGGTGCGCATGTTTCTTTTAGTCATACTCTGAAGGAAATTCAGTGTTAGCTTTTAGCAACATGCTAGCATAAGGCAGCCAACACAACGATGTAATTTAAGCTAACTTTAGATTTTTAACTAATTAACTATGATTTGACATATTATGTTGCCAAAAACCATAACTTACACACACTTCCAATAGTCAATAAACTAAAGTGTGTCCATCACTTCCACGTACATTTGGAAAGCGATTTGGAACAGTATCAACTCATTAAAAGGTAGGGCACTAAAAATCAGAGAGCACATAGGCTGATGTATAAAATAGAAAAAGTTCTCCCACTTTCTGCCAACTCTCTGGTTACAGACCGCTTCGAGATTCCTTCACCCTGACTATCAATATACAAAACAGAAATAGCTCCAAGCTTAAAACAAACAGCTACCGGATACAGACATGGATGCACAGTGAATCCTTCTTATCCAGAAAAACTACAATACTCTCTGTTCTTTACGCCCAGTGAACTAAAGTTCACCGGATTTACGGCAAATAGTTCCACAGAGGGTAGAACTAACTATTGAGGTCGCATAGCAAATGGAAACTATAGGAAGCATTAAAAAGAACAAAAGGTAGTAAAACTTAACAGAAAGAGAGACATGATGCAAGCAAAGATTGAACAATCGAAGGATGCAGGGACAGAAAAATGGGAGGTGGGAAGATGGAGACGATGAGGGAAAGTACTAACAGTAGCACAGGAAAGAAAAGACAGGACAAAGAGGACATGATGGAAAATTCAGGCAGTATAAGTCAGCACATTGGAATACTGAAAACGAATTATAAACAGCACAGGAATCCAAATAATCTATAGAAAATAGTTGTCTAATCCAGTGTTTCCCAACCCTGGTCCTCAAGGCACACTGCCCTGCATGTTTTAGGCATTTCCTTGTTTTAGTTCAGCTGATTTCAATTGATGACTGACTAACAGACGATTGTTGAACTGCAATCAGTTGTATCAGGCACATAAAAGCAGGGAAACCTCTAAAACATTTGGGACAGTGTGTCTTGAGGACCAGGTTTGGGAAACACTGGTCTAATCTACATAGGTTATTTGGATTCCTGTGCTATCTAGAATTGGTCTCCAGTATTTCAGTATTTTCAAAATGTATTATTGTGACAGGAGTATAGATCGTATCACTCGGCATTGAAACAGTGGAGATGTGCTCTCTGGAGCCTTCTGGTGAACTAGTCTGGGTTTTCAGGTTGAAATATTTCTCTACAAAAATGCAATGCTTGTTCTGAAATGCCCATCGCTACGGCACTTGGAATCTGTAGTATTTTCTGAGGTGGTGCTCGTTATTTAAAACTTTAGTTAAGAGTAGATGTAAAATGTTGCACTTGCTGCGCTAAATAAAAAGCATGGGTGTAAAAACAGATAAGTTACAACTGAAAGCCCAAGACAGTCCCATAGGGTGGAGTCCTATACAGCAAAGAATAACCATACTAGCAGAATTGGAGATGGAGCAAAACAAAATATGTTGATGTATGCAGGGTTCTTCCAGAGTGTTGCAGTCTGCTGAGAATGACTGTGCATGAATATTAGATACACAAAGATGCTTAGGGATTAGGCAGCTTCATGGATTTTTCACAGAGAGAAAAAAACCCAGAATGCCATAGGAGGTAATGCACCTAAATGCCGTGAAAACTTTGCCTGGTAACTGATATATATATAGAGAGAGATTGAGATAAAAAAAAAAAAAGCTCATTTGCCAACTTTTAACGGGAAACTTTGAAAGTTGTTGATCTGGGATAATGATTTAAAAGTCTCAAGAAGTTTTTGAGCCATTTTGGTCTCTCTTAGTAACAGAAATACCCATAAATAATAATAATAATAATAATAAATATAGAAATCAATAACGCTTTGCTTCCATTTTATTATTATTTTTTAAGTACAGCTAACTTCCAATTGAAAAATTCAACTACCTAATTAGGAGGCACATGAGGCTCATTTACTTAGTGCACAAGTAAAATAGTGTATTTTTGAGGGGATTTTAGGTAAAGGACCATGACAAGAGTGCAGATTTGACCGTTTTTGTCTGCCTGCAAAACATTATTTGTGGAAAACTCCACACTAAAACATACTAACTTTGGTTGTTTTTTTTTTTTTAAACAAAATTTGAGAAAACGGTAACATTGACAGTTTCTGTTGACACAAAGTCAGAAAAAATACCGTATTAACTCGTGAACTCAAATTTTTTATTTAGAGGGAAAAAAAAAAGAGGTTTTGCGTATGGTTTAAAATCCGCAAAGGAAAATATGAACAACACAAAAAGTAATCCTACTGGTGCTTTTTACGGAAGAAAAATATTTAATCTTCTGTCAGCAATCAAAATCCTACTTCTGAATTTAAAAGTGGCTGCTTCTTGATGAACCATCACTTTTTTTTAGCGACGCAGAACCATGTCATTTTTTTTTACGCTCTTGATAACAATCGCCATTTCAAAAATTGCAAGTTGCGCTCGCTTTTGTCGTCTCTGACAACTACCGTAAATTGGTTTGATGTACTGAGACACTGGAGTGTAACAAACTTGCAAAAAAGAGGAAATCTGGAAGAGAGAAAACACTTTCATGCCACCGTATGCCAAAAAAAGAAATTAAAAGCCTCTGCTAACTGCAGAGAAAGATCCTACAAGGTTCTGAAATTAAGGGGGGGGGACAGGGTGAATTCAATGTGTTCGCACTTCATTTGTAAACAATTTTGACAAAATATGAAGACTGCTTTCATTTTCCTTCAAAATTGTGTGCTTCATTGCAGTCTGTGGTTGTAACAAGACAAAAATGAAAGGTACCACCCAAGGAGCATTGCAGAGAAGAATTCAGACTGCAAATTCACTGAGGCAAATAATCTGAGTGAAAACAGATATCAGTAGCTAATTTTACTCTCTTTGATCAGTGTGCTGCTTAGGAAAATTATTCCATAACCGTGCAGACGCTCGATCTTGCAGAGGTAGATTTGGATGCCTGATAGCCTTGATTGGCATGCCCCCGGCTTCCTGTGGGACTCCCGTGTCATTTGGGGAAAACAAAGAGGAAGGATATTCATTAGGAGTCGAATAAGAATCACAGTCACAGCGTTCTGGTTCATAAATATTACTCTGTCCTCCTTTGTTCGGCGGAGAACACAAAACATTTGCCGGCACATATTTAATGTCTCGGCTTTTCTTGTTTTTGATTTTAAAGGTTTGTTATTACTTACAGCGTACAATTAGGATTTCAACTTACCCGGAGTGCATTCATGTCAAAAATAAAACGAAAAGTTATTTAGAGGGTATTTGATTACTTAAATAAAAGTGATGACCATAGACTTTGATGGTGGGAACATTTAGTTTTTTTCTTTAACATTTTGCGATTTCTATATCAACGAGCAATGAGATAAGTTTCAAGACACTTTATCTCCAACTACACCAAATATATTTTAGAATTTCATATCTACAGCTAAACTGTAACAGAGTAAACTCTGGGATGCTGGATATTACTTTGGACCCAGATCCTCAGACACGATGATTCATTTTTAGTCTCAACAGGGCTTCATGCTTCAGCTTATCCATCTGCTTAGAGAACATCTCGACATCATTAAGATCTGGGGAGTTTCCAGGCCACTGATGCAAAATGTCACTCTTTACAAGCCTACTTTTTCATTTTGCCCTGTGATACAGTGTGCTGCCAAGCTAAAAATTACATGATGTCAGGATTGTTAGAAGAAGTTGCTTCTTTTCTTCCATTATTTATTACTGCGTTAATCTAGAACAACGAGATCACTTCTTTGGACAAGAAGCAACTACAAACTAAACTGTTACGGGACACATTTCCCTCACCGCTGGACATGGGATGGTATGATAACCGTAGCAGGTATATATATAAAAAATATATCACGGTTTTACGGTACACAAAGGACAGAAATCACAACTATGCGCGCGCGTACAGGAAATGCGCGTTCAGGTAAAGAACTCTTCTGGTAAAGATACCGAAACACTCGGTTCTTAAAATTAATCAAATACTCAACGTAACAACTCCAAAACACTCATGCAGACAAGTGAGTGTAACATGGTGATATTTGTTTAATTAATGCTAGACGCTAATGGTAGTTTGTTAATTTCGAGACAGCATAAACTTTAGCTTACCTTGCTGAATTTAGCAAGACGCCGCAGTGAGTTGTGTCCCCTCCTCTGGCTGCCACTACCCGTACGCAGTGGTACACGTAGGGCAACGTTCTCCCTCCAAGTCGCCATTTGTTTTCTTCACGGTAATTTCATACAGCAGATTTTACTCTCTGAGACAGGGTGCGCGCGGAGGATTCGGCGGGGTTTGCAAAGCTAGTAGCTAGCAGGGGAGCGCGAGGGCAGGGCTCGTGGTACTTCAGAGACCGGAGGGATTTGATCTTTATCTTGATCACTTTATCTCTGACCAGACATTCAAAAAATAAATAAATTAAAGAACTGCTTCCGTCATACCATAGGAACGGTATGACGGAAAATGTTAGTGGTTTTGAAACCGTAATTTTTAATATCGCGATATTTCTTGAAAAAGAGGATTGAGAACATCCAAGTCAGGGTCAAAAGATAATCAGTATTACACTGTTTCAACTTTGCTCAGGTGTTTTAAGAGCAATTAGTTATATTTTTAAAGATCATAAGTAAAAATATTAACAATGAAAACTCAGCAAACATGTTTTTAAAAAGTACATCAATGTAATAGGCTTTTTAGTTCTTCATTTTCATTTCCTTGATGAAAATATAGAAATAATTTTTTTAACCATTAGGAATATGAGTATAGTTTGGATTTACTGTTCAAAGATTAAATCACATAACTGATTTAAGAGTATTAAACAGTCAGTTTTCTATAGCAAATTTATTTAAAACAGTTTACATAAAAATGGCACCACTTAAATTAAACTGTTTTTTTTTCTCCTTTTACACAACCAGCATTTTTGTATATAAATAGACAAAAAACAATTTGAAAACTCATTTCATGCAATCCACCGTCAAATATGGGTAGCATGTAAAATGTTCTGGTTGCACAACATTTATTGTTTTTGAAACAAGGTGGAGAAAATGGCAAAATGTGTTGACACAAAGACACTAAAATTAACTTAACTAGTGAGCCTTTATGGTTTCTAAGCAAAAAAAATAGGGTTTGTCTATGATTTAAACTCTGCAAAGGAAAATATGAACAATAAAACCAAAATCCTATCACTGAAGAGAAACATTTAATCTCGTATGTCAGCATTTAATAAATCCTGTTTCTGAAGTCAGAAAATGGCTGCTTCTTGCTCAATTGTGTGGACTACAAAATAAAAAAAAGGAGCAGCTACAATTTAGTGACTTAAATATGTTCTTCCTTGGCATTTGATGTGCGGTGTTACAGTGAGACTTCGGACCTACGAGTTATCATCATAGATCAATAATAGCTGGATGGCTGCAGTTCTCAACATGGTTATCATGGGTTCGATTTCTGGTCTTCCCCTTCTCTAACCACCCAGCTTCCTGTCTATTTACTATTCAACAGAGGCCACTAGTGGCAAAAACATCTTAAAGAATATAATCAAATGAAAAAGACTTGCGGAAAACGAAAACTAACAGTCAGTTTGACTCTAGTTAACATTTCTTTAAAAATAAGAGTGAAAAAAAAAAAAAGTTGATTAGTTCTAAGGACTAAACGTATTAAACTGCAAAAGAAACTGAGGAAATGATAAAGCAGATAAAGTGGTTTTTCTATTAGAGGATCAAACCTCAGCAAGATTAATGCTTTTTTTTTTATAGAGAGAAATTTCTCCATTTACAAAACGTGTTACGTGATTTGAAATGCAACAAAAGATACAAATTTCAGGTGTCTTCTTTTCAATTCCCAAAATATTGCCAAAAATCAACACTATTTTCTCACACCAAGAACATCCTAAGCAGGGATTTTTTTAAAACCAGCTACCATCATTGATAGGGTGAACTAATAAAGCAGCTCCATTTATCGAGTCAACCATCCGCACACCGTCAAGGCAACGGCAAAACCAAGCGTGACTTCCAAACAACCGAATATGTTGTGCCTGCCCAAATTTACTTGTTTGACCCTACCTTTGTTCCATCCAAAAGGAACAATAAGGGCAGCTTACAGTAATAGAAAAGAAAAGTTTTGCAGACTGGAGACTGGACAAAAAAAAAAAAAAAAAAAAGAACGTTGCAATGCACAAATGCAAACATGTTTTTAACTTGATACCACCTTCCACAGCCTATTGAGAATTACACCTTCTATTGTAGAAACAACAGATAGGGAGCCAATGTTTTTAAGAGAACCGGATGATGAGGCAGGAAATCTTCAGCCTTTAGAATGAGCCTGCTGCTCCTGTGGGCATTGCTGAAGACATGGTTGCGGTATTTTGACCTTTCCCTCGATGTCTCTGACCCCCTCGCCGACGGCCTCCGCCTCCCGATTTCAGCTGCAGACAGACATCGACACCACGCTGGATGTAAGGAGAAATCAGGTGAAGCTGGTTGGTTTTAATGAGAGAATGCAATTCTGGGAAGTTCAGACCACATCTCAAAAAAAAAAAAAAAAAAAAAAAGGTTAGAAAATTATAACGGAAAGAAAAAACGTATGGGATTAGACTGATTCAGGGTGTTTGAAGTCCAGAAAGTTTCAACGTTTCACCTGCTAATGTCGGCTGATGTATGTTCTGCTCATGCTAACGATTGGAGTTGGAGTTGGGATTAATTTTCATACCAAAAGTAAGTATCGAGTGCTGAATATTAAAAGTAAAGATGTCGGCTTAAATTAGAATCTACTTGAAATCAAAAACAACAACATTTTTTAGACAACTACATGAATTTTTTATTTTTTTTTAAGTAGAATGTTCTGTTTAACGAGCTACAAGATCCAGTAATGGCGTTTAGTCTATCTAGATATAAATGTCAAAATATAAATAAATAGATGTCATTGCATAATTGTAACTGTAATAATCAATACATTACTTTAGAAAGAATTATTTATCTGTTTAGAATGGCGTTTTAAGTTTTCTGTTTTATGCCTAAGCAAAGTTATCAAACTGCTGGGATTTTCAATTAACTGATATGTAAAACCTTGTTCTTGAACGAAATGCTTCCTCTACAGCTACCAGCAACATCAGCTGGAGTCAAGAGTAACTAAGCTTTCTGACCCCAAGTTTCTCTCCAACTGTTAGTGTGCGTGGGTTTGAAAAAGATAGCACAAGTGTGTGTATAGATGCAGAAACAGGTGTGCGCTTAGAGGAGGGGAAAAAAACCCTCCTGTATGTGGCCATTTCTCCACTTCTCAAGGAAGGAATCTGCCTTTGGAAAAGAATTTGTTAACCTCTGATGCTGTGTGTGAGGTGTAGCAGCCAGTTGCTATATAGTAGCTGATATATATAATATATAAGAAACTGACACAGTGTTTTAAAGAGGAAGATTCCTTGATGCGGATAAAGACGAAGCGTCTCGCTCGGGGGACCCGTTGTCAGTCAAAACTTATTACTCACTAAGCTACTGCTGACTGAAGGCTCACTAATAATCCAGCTACGCAGAGACAGGATGGCGGTCCTCTGGGTTCTGTTGGCAGTTTGATTGACACAAAGGTGTACTGTCTAGTCGTGTCACACTTTTACCATTAACATAGACACAGCAATGCTTTGTTGCTCACAGATGTGCTCATTTGGGGAATCTACTAGGCATGTTCATGTGGCTAATGCTAGCTGTTTAAAAAAGGCAACTTGCCTTTTTTTAATTAAAGCTCAGGTTAAATATTTGATTTTACTTTTCAAAAGGAAAGGTAACAGACAAAAATCCAATATTAGAAAAAATTTAATAGCTATGTACAAACAGTTTAAGAACTAATTCAATTTTGCTACTGTTATTCATTTGCAGAGTCCAGATATTCAAGTCAGGTAGTAGCAACTACCCGGTTACCACAAACAAACTGCTGAAAGATGCAGTGTGTGTGTGTGTGTGTGTGTGTGTGTGTGTGGTCAGAGTTAATATAGGTGAGCTTGTAATTGAATGTATTTT
>CAEGAE010010926.1:0-45059 GCA_903067095.1 Girardinus metallicus
ACCTCCTTTGGGACGCGGCGTGTGGGGAAGGCCCTGGCAAATTAGCGGTTTTTTACCGCGGGCCCCCCGGCGCCCCAGGTTTGTAACCACTTTCCCCCCCCCCCCCCCCCCCCCCCCCGGCTGATAAACACCCTTCCTCACCGTCTGCGCTTCACCTCCGACCTGAAACAGGCAGCAGGCGCCTGTGGACTGCTTCTCCGTCGGATCGAGCTTTCTTCTCGGTTCTCTCTTTTTAAACGGGCAGAGATCATTTACTCCGGGGGGTTCCCACGGTCCCAGAGCCCGAAAAGCACACAACACAGCTAAGTAGTTGTGGAGGGATTTGGAGACTTGATTTTCTCTGATAAAGTTTTCAGAGTGAAGGAAAGAATGGTTTCGGACTCTGGGGAGTTCTGGTACTGGCAGGATTCAAGATGTAACAGGGAAACGATGCATCCCGTGCCTCTTCCAGATGCTTCATGTCCCGCTGTGTGAGGTTTACTGGAACGAGCTGCTCTGACGGCGATACATTATTCATGACTGTGTTTTCTGAAACCTCAAACTATGTATCTCTGCCAGAGAATGAAGCTATTTTTAGTACAGGAGCCCAGGATGGACAAACAATGGGCATGATTGTTTGTAGCCATCATTGGTTCATCTGTAAGCTCCAGGGATCGCTGTTAGTTACAATCTACAACTTGACCAGCAGATGTCGCTGAAAAGCCAGGAAAGATGAGGCAGGACTTGGTTCTAAACCAACTTACCTGAATAAATAAAAATAAAAACAAATCAAACTTTTGCTTTTACGCTTAAGCCAGTGGGTTAAAATATAAGGTGATTTCTAATTTATTTCAATAATTGATTAATTCGATTAATCGTTTCAGCCCTAAAACTAATGGACAAACCTTAAATTGCTGCTGCGCCAGTTACTCAGCAGGTCGTTGCTAGGTAACCAAAGAATGAGCGAGTTGCTAGGTAACGAAAGAGTGAGTGAGTTGCTAGGTAACCAAGGAGTGTGTGAGTTAGTTAGTCCATGTTACTAACCTAGCTTAGCCGTGAGAGGCTAAACCTTTCTTCTGCCTACATTTCCCAGAATGCTGTGCAGGTCTGGATTGGCGTTCAATGAAATTATTGAATATTCTATCAGACGTATTATCCACTGATATTGATCACATGTCTAAAGCGATATATATTGTTATTGATTTATTGTCCGGAACTACTTACAGTTTTAGTCATTGCGTTACTCATCTGTTTTTTTTTCTCAGTTGCAATCTACAACTTCACCAGCAGATGTCACTAAAGTCTAATAAGGAAAAAGCTTCTTTTAGTTGAGCCTTAAGCAGCATAAAGTTGGAAAGGAAAATCAAAATTAACCAAACTAAACCACCGAAGGCGATGTTGATTTGTTCACAGGTCAAGTCCAGGCAGATCTGTGTGACCTTTGTCCTTTGGTGAAGTTATCCTCCCCTGCTGAAGTCACCAAACTCTGAACTGTTTCTCTCCCCTCCAACCCTGCCAGGTTTAGTCCAGAAGGTGGACCAGCGCCTCCCGGTGGCCAACGAGTACCTGCTGCTGTCCGGCGGCGCCCGGGAAGGAGTCCTGGACCTGAACCCGGAGGACCTGGGCGAGTACGCCAAGGGGGCCGACTTCGACCTGGACTTCACCCTGCTGGTTCCCGCCCTGAAGCTGCACGACCGCAACCAGCCGGTGACCTTGGACATGAGGCGCTCGCCGCCGTGCCACTCCTGGCTCAGCCTGCGCCTCTGCGACTCCAAAGTCCTGTCGCGCTGGAGCGTCTGCTGCCAGGAGGAGAGCGGGCTCCTCGCCGAGGAAGACGAGGAGGAGGAGGAGGAGATGGGTGAGAGAGAGAGAGAGTGAAAGACGAGCGACTGGATGGAATAAACAAAGATGAAAGTGTTGCTGCAGATTGGATTGAGCGCATGTTTCCTTCTGATGCACGATGCTGTGATGCAATTTCAGCCGACAGCCTGCAGCAGACGGGCCGTTTTTCACAATAAAAGCCCTCAGAAAGCTTCTGAGTTCAACTCATGAAGCAGAACTGAGCAGTGGAAAGTGCAAGATAACGCAGCGGTTTGCATATTACTCCAGAAAATCAATCTGCCGCACGCTGGCGAGGGCGGAGGGGGGAGTAATGACATTTATTGATATGAATCTGTTTAATTTTTAGCAGTTTGGGGACGAAGCGTCAGCTGGATTTTCTGGATGTGTAATAACATTTCCCACCAGATTTCAGGGAGCTGTAATTGTCGAGGCAGGGGAGCTGATTAAATCAGGCTAGATGACAGAAAGTGTCGCACCAAATGTGTCCCTGAAGGACGAAGAAGTCCACCTGGGTCGATGGTTCCCATTTTGACACCTTTCTCTCAAAAGTGTTCACACCCCCCGAACCAGCACATCCTGTCTTGGTGCAACCTCAAACTTTGATGCTTTTTGTTGACATTGATTTGACAAACACAAAGTAGTGCTGATTGTTAATTATTAAATAGAAGAAAAATAACACGGGGTTAGTGAAGTCTGTCAGCTTTGTGGTAATTGATTCATTAGCGTTCGGCACATCGTCTCAAAGCCAAAACTTTTATGTAAAATGAACTTTTTTGAGCTGAGCTTCAGTTTTGTCATCTGATTTAGCTTTGTGTCACTTTAGAGTTGGCATGAATAGTCAAAAGCAACAATTTATGGCAATAATTTGGTTAAAAGGCTCAAAAATGGCATCCATCTTGACACTGTCATTCTGAACTTTATCATAAAATCTACTTTTTGAGCTTTACATCATGTTATAATGTTATAACGCGAAACAGACCTGAAGTGTTGCTTTGATGCATTCACGAATGTTTGAGAAATCCTTTAATCACCACGGTAACCATTCAGCTGTCCAAAATGCCTGGTTGGACCTAGCCCCGCCTTCTGGGAGCAGCTCCTCCCTACTCAGTTCCTTCAGACTAGCCAGTAGCAATTAGCGAACACCTCCTGAGCTCATTGTAGGAGCTGCTTCAGTGAAACGCTGGTAAAGGGTTGATAGAGGAGCCATGTTGTGATGACTTTCTGAAGGCGGCGTTTCGGAAAGAGCAGGAGCTTCTTAAAGAGACAAACCCAATTTCAATTTGCTATATTACTAAAGAAAATTTATTTTAACTCATATTTGATACATACAGCATTTTTATAACAACTGAAGTTAACATAGTTCCTTGATTATGCTATAAAACAGCACTATGTGACTGGAAAACACAACCCCTTTAGTTAGTTTATGGAAAATACGAACATCTTTGTGCTCGTCTCCTCATTGAAAGGTTTTCCGGTAACATGCTGCTCTGCTGTGCAGGAAAAGGCTCCATCCCGTCGCTGGGCTCCCCTCAGTCCCTGGACGGCTGCTACTTCTCGCCCAGCCTGGTGGCGGACTGGTTCTGGGGGGTGGTGAGCGAGGCTGTGGAGGAGCTGAGGCGCAGCCCGCAGAGAGGCATCCCAACCCCGGAGCGGCTGGAGAGGAACGGACCCCTGACCACCATCATCCTCCAGGTACAGAGGAGGACGCCGCTGCTTCCTACACTGAAAATGCTGTTAAAGAAATGAAAAATGAAAATTCCTCAAGGCAATTGATCTAGATTGTATTTTACTATTTAGCGCCATCTGCACCAGCCGGATTATTATTTGTGTTGGCAACACTTAATTTACTTTTGCTTTTTAATTTTAAAAGTTAATGTTACTTCTCATCTGCTTTGCACTTTATCTTTTTTCCCTATACATAAAACTTGAGGCTAAAAGTGAAAACTAAATAGTTTATCATTTTCTCTTTAATATATATCTTTTACTAACTTAAGTACACTGCAAAAAATATTTTTGGTCTAGTTTCTAGTGCAAAAAACACTTAAAAAAAGACAAGACTAACTTAAAAGTGACTTTTCAGACAGATGTAACAGATTGTTTTAAGTCAGTAATTCCGTCAAATTGATGGAAAAAGTTGTAGTTCTATTGGCGAATTATTTAACTCAATATTTAACGTGTTACTTTTTCTGCAATTTTAATGAATTGTTGACTTAAAACAAGCTAACTGAAAAGTTACTTATAAGATAGTTTTATCCTATTTCAAGTGTACTAAAATATTTGCACTAGGAACTAGACTAAAATTACTTGGTAAGGTTTTGTGTTTTTGCAGTGCAAGCAAACCATTCACAATGTCTTCCTCTGGGTCTGTTATTCTGGTTTTCTCTCTGTTGGTTAGTTATTTCTTGTGCAAAATGTTTTCTTTTGTTGAAAAGAAAACATTTTTTCTTTTGTTTGTTTCTTTTAATCAAACTATCTGTCCTTTGACTATTTCGTTTTCTTTTCTGCTTAACTGTCTTAAAACAAAGGATGAACTTTATCTATTGTGCTAATTCCGACATATTTGATTAACGTTCATTGTTAAAACAGAACCTGCAGAACGGGGCTCCTTTTCTTATTTGATCACTCGATTAATTGTCAGGATAATCGTTTCCAGCAGCTCTGGCTCTGTGTGGGCGTTGCCGTGGCGATAAAAGCGCGTGCGTGTCCTCCCTGCAGGCGGGCTCCAGCCGGGTCCTGTACGACCTGCTGCCGGTGGTGTCGTTCCGGGGCTGGCCCGCCGTGGCGCAGGGCTGGCTGACGGCCAACCACTTCTGGGACGGTAAGATCACGGAGGAGGAGGCCATCTCCGGGTTCTACCTGCTGCCCTGCTGCTCCCCGCTGGGCGGCCGGCCCGACCGCGAGTGGAGGCTGGCCTTCTCCCGCAGCGAGGTCAGGGGACGCCCACGCCGTCTTTTCTCACACCAGACCCACCAATGTTTAGATCAGAACGCTCGAGGTTGGGAACGTCGTTGTTTCTGCGTCTAACGTTTCATTCAATATGGACACCGTGTTTACAGTTGAACACAGACATGTTCCTTCGCCTAATAGAAAGACTCGTGAACATTTATTTCTCGTTGTCTGAAGTTAAACCAGACAAAACTTCAGTTGTTTCACCAGAATTATTTATTTTTGCCAAATGTTTCAAAACTCAGAGAACATTTTTTCTAGAGATTTTTCTTTTGTTAAAGCGTTTAATTTGAGCAGGAAGATCATTCACCTTTACAAGATTTGATTGATTTAGTGTCATAACTACTTATTATTCCTCAATGACAGATAAATCCATGTAATCCACATAAAGGCTGATTTATATTTTCTGTGTTAACATTATTGAAATTGGAAGGTTTTTTATTTTTTTTTGCTAAAGGCGAAATTTCCTTTTTTGCATTATTTTTATTCTTCCATTTGTGTTTCTGCTGCTTCTGAAAGCAGCCCAAGCCTTTAAAAAAAAAAAAAAAAAAAAACACCCAACCGTCTATTGGCAATAAGTTAATGATTTCCTGGTGCCTGGAAAATGTTAAGTCACATCTGACGGGCATTGCGCCATTACCTAGCAAGCCCAGCCGAGCCCAGCCTGTTACCTAGCAACCCAAGCAGAGTTCCAGCATGCTTGGCCAGCTGGATTTAATGCTGTATGTGCTGTACAATGGCTGCTGGAAAACACAAGTGTTTTGTTGCTGACTTACCATCCAGGCACCACTTACTGCATTCTTGTTGGTTGTGCAGGAGGCTCTACTTCTGCTTTTCAAAGATGTACGAGTGTAGAATTGGCCATCTGTTTGTCATGTGTGGGGGGGCGTGGCCAGCAACAGCTTAATTGGATTTAAAGTGACAAATGGCCCTAAAACATCTCGTATGAATATAAAAGCAGAACTTGGCCAGACTAAAATCTCAATATTCAAGAACGATTTTGGGCAAAAAAAAAAAAGTAACATGTTTTGTTGTTGGCCATAAACTTATCTGACCTCTTCAGTGTTTTGTTCACTGACCAGTCAGATGTATAGGAGAGACATTTCAAAATATAAAAAGTACTTATTTTTTAGGTTTATCTTTTTTAAGTTGTTTATCAGAACACATTATTGATATAAACGATACCAAATAACAGTGAACTGAAATGGTTGTTTTGCCTCCAATGTGTGGTGATGGAAAGGATTGAAACTAACCTTGAAAGGTTCTTGAATTTTGCTGAGGGAAACTTGTGTGAGTCCTGACTGTAACCCGGCTCCTGCGTGGTTCTGGTCCAGGTCCAGCTGAAGAAGTGCATCCCGTTCCCGATGGCGCAGGCCTTCCAGGCGGCCAAGGCGGTGCTGTCCCGCATCCTGGCCCGGCCTCGGTCCGGCCTCAGCCTCTACCACCTGCGCACGCTCCTGTTCTGGGCCTGCGACCGACTCCCATCCGCCTACCTGTCCTGCCCCGAGCCCGACGCCCCCGGCCGCCTCCTCCTGGGTCTGCTGGACGACCTGGCGCACTGCATCCTGGGTAAGAGCTGCCCCAACTACTTCCTGCCGCAGTGCAACATGCTGGAGCACCTGAGCGACGGCCAGGCGCTGCTGGTGGCCCGGAAGCTGGCCCACGTGCGTTCGGACCCCAGCGAACACCTGCGGGCCGCCCTGGACCAGGCGCGGCAGGCGGGCCAGCTGAAGAAGGAGCTGGCGGGCGGCGCCGCCAACGGACAAGGCTCGCCGGGTCTCCACCCGGCCAACGGCATCATCTCGCCGTCGGAGGACAAGCTGGCGCAGCGGCTGCAGCAGCTGGTGACGGAGAACCCCGGGAAGTCCATCTCGGTCTTCCTGAACCCCGACGACGTGTCGCGGCCGCACTTCCGCATCGACGACAAGTTCTACTGAGAGTCTGGAACCGGATCCTGCTGCTCCATTAAGGCAGTGTGTCACTTTTATAGAAACATTTGTTAAAACCGTCATGTTGTGACAGTTTATGAGACAGATAATCGAGATTGTTTCAGTGCGAACAAGAAACAACCAATCAGAGCCAGGAGACGGGTCTTAGTGCTGTCAATCATGCTCGTGTGCACTCTCTGCTACAACACAGCTTGTCAGCAGAGCCCCTCGTGAATGCTAAAGCTAGTTAGCGTAGCCACTGACGACCTGGCTTGTCACAACAACAAATTTACTTTGTGATAACGTCTGGGGCAATAAATTGTCCCGGCGTCATCGTGATAGAAAATAATACTGTTTTGAGAACATTTTCAAGTAATAGAGATAATAATGCAAGAACACATTCTCACAGATCAGTGAACTTTAATTTCTAACAAACATTTTAACACTGGAACAGAAAGACATTTTAAATATATAAAATAAATAAACATGGCAACAGAAACAAGAATTAAAATGAATTATGAAGTCACTCTAAACAAAACTGTCCTTCATTAAAAAAAAAGAGGCTGGTTGAGACCAAAACACCAGACTGAAGGGAAAAACGAAATATCATCCAAATAGAAATTATTGAGATTGTTTTAATTATTTGATTTATTTCAACAAGTCCATCCATGACGGCAGATAAATGGTTTTCCTGTAATGGTGAGTTGCTTTTCTGCCATTTGCACATTTAGGAGCGCATTCATGAGGTTGATTGACAGCGCTAAGGCCCTCCTCCTGGCTCTGATCGGCTGTTTTTGTTCTTGAGCATTTCTTCAAATTATGTGTCTCTCACAGAATAGTGACAGTTTTAACAAATATGTAAAAAAAAAAAAATTAAATAAAATAAAAGTTACACACTCCAACTTTAAGTCTTAAAACCAAAACCAAAACATTTCCTCCTGGAAACAGGCGTCGAGTTAATCTGCTGTTGCCACGGCGACGGTCGTCTCCTAACGAGCTGGCCTTAAGGAGACCGAACAGCTGTAGCCTGGGCGTGAAAACGCCTGTGTTGGTCGGTTTTTTTTGTTTTGTTTTGTTTGTTTATTTTTTTAAGCGAGAACCAGAGACTGTGTGTTCATGTCTGCCTTAGGGGGTCCGAACACGGCGAACCCTCCACAGAACCCTCCTGACTCGCTCCGTTTCGTTTCACATCGCAGCGGCCGATGGATGAGTCAGAAGAAAACGAGCTGATGAAACGGATTGTAACTGCAAAGTCTGCGGGAAAAGAGTCTCCCTCTTTTTTTTTTTTTTAACTACTTTTCTGTTATTTACACTCGGTTTGTGCGACGGTTTCTTTGACTTCTCTCAGGTATGCACAGTTTCCTGTTCTTCTTTCCTTTTTTAAAGCCTCTAATGACGTTTCACGTCTTCCAAAGAGCCGCAAATGAATTGGTCTCACACAACAGAAGCGCCACAATCAGAGTATAAAGGTACATTTTCCTCCTTCAAACGCCAAGTGAGTTTAGTCAGTTCATCTCTAAGGAATCAGCAGAAGAAAGACAAACAAACACTCCTTTCATTTCAGGTTTATTTTGATTCTAGCTGATTAGCTTTTTGTTCTTTTGATCAATTTAAACTGCTCTGTAGAGGAACTTTGAACTAAAAATATGATCTATTAGCTCTAAAATGTACAACACCGTATTGGGGCAGATCAAAAAATAATAATAAAAGTTTCGCCAAAAAACTGAGATAAAGCTCAGACATTTTCTAGAAAAAAAAACTATTACATTTCTGAGCATGAAAAAAATAAAACTTGCTAAAAAAAACTGAAATTTTAAGAATAATTAATTTTTAGCTTGCAAAGTAAAAAATTTGTTAGAAAAAATGTGGAAATTTACACGTTTCCAAGATTTGGGTGTTTGACTTTTTTTTTCGGAATTTAATCTCAGAAAATTAAAGTCAAAATTCTAAAAAAAAAAAATTTCTCGCAATTTGGACGTTTTTGACAATTCTGACTTTTTTCTTCTGAGTTTTAAGTTAGAATTTCAGAGTTTGATCTCGCAAATATGATTTTGTGTTTGCCAGTATTCAGACTTTTTCCTCAGAATTCTGAATTTAATCTCACACTTCTGACTTATTTCTTCTGAGAGTGATTGAATATTAGAGTCTAAATGAAATAAAAAGTAATGGTACACTAATTGAATTCACCACTGACGCTCTGGGTACGCTGCAGTGCTGTGCAGAAGTTTTAATCCGCTCTACGTTTCTTCATATATTTGCTTCCTAGTAGCAAATTATTTTAACAACTGTTTTCTTACAGTTTATTTTTTCTTTGAGCTTTGGCAGCTTACTTTAAATCCTGACTGAATGGAGTTTCCCACAAAGTGCCCAGTTTCTGCTCATATCTTGGTATTTTTGACACATCTGTTCGCTTCACGTCGGACAAACTTTGCTTCTTTTTGAGACTCGACGGATTCGGGTAATCGTCCCGCGTCTCCTCCGCTTGGTTGGTCTCTCTTAATGAGCGTCATGCATCTTGTAAAGGAGCGGATGTGTCTCCCAGATGCTGCGCGGTGAATTATTTCCCCCTCAGTGCGTTCATGCCGGTTGGACAGAAGCATTCAGACCTTCTTCTGGAAAAACAAACCTTTTTTTTTTAAAACAAAAACATCTTTTTCCTCCTCCTCCCCCACCCCGTTTCATTTTCTAATAAAGGAAAAACGGAGCTTTTGACTCTTAAATCTGCCCAACGCTCTGTTTATGCTGCTGCAGAGGAATTCATTTAATGGTTTTTTTTTAGTCTGTAAATGACTTTTGATCAATTTGAATCAGTTTTAAACTCTGAACCAGTGGCAGAGCAGGGTACGGTGACTGAAGTATCAGCGTGACGGTGGTCGTTTATTTGTTAAAGACTTTATTTGTAGCATCTACTAACACAGATGTGCGTACTACTGAATCATTCCGTTTTTTAAACGGTAACTGAAGCGGATGTAAACCAAAGCGTGTTGCTGACGCGGTACAGAATGTTTTCAGCACTTTTACCCCCTGAAAAAAACATTCAAAACATTCAGAATAAGTGAAATAACTAATGATAGGATTCATTGTAGTTACTGTAAAAAAAAAAGGGTTTACGTGTTGGGTTGGAGTTCAGACACTGGAAATGATCGTTTCTGGTTGATTTTTGCTTGATTTGTACGCTTAAACTCTCTGAGGTTTGAAATCTTGTAAATGCAGATATGCAATGAGGTGGTCGTTTACAGGCCCGCTGGAGCAGAGCGGGAACTTACTGCTGTAAATAAAAAGTAAAGGCGGGGAGCGGCCGATCTATGTGACGGTGAACTATTACAGGGCATTGCAGAAAGAGAAAGAAGAGGAGCAAATGTCTGCCAAAGAAAACACAACAGTTTTCCAGAAAGAGTTTGAAAAGTCAAGAATTTGCTGGAATAAAATCATAAGATTTTTAGAAAAAACTCCGAAATTTTGAGAACTCTAGAAAAAATTTGGAAAATTGTGAGTTTAAAAGTCGAATATTTAAAACAAAAATAAAGTCTGAGATAATTTCAATTTTTTTTTCAGTTTAGAGTCAAATATTTTCTAGAAAGAACTTAAAAATCTTTATATTGATCTGAATTTATGAATTTGAAAAGTTAAGTTTGCTAGAATGAATTCAGAAATATTTAATCTGACGTTTTCTGGAAACAACCCAGGAGTTTGAAAAGTCAATGCGGTAGAAAAAAACTCAAATTTCAAAATTAATTGGAGAAATTTTCTAGAAAAAAACTTTTTAGAGAAATCATGGAAATTTCTGAGTTTCAACTCAAAAGTTTTTTTTTACTTGAAAATATGTGAAATGAATCTCAAAATGTCTTTTTTTTTCTCAAATTTTTGACTCTTTATGCTCAGAAAATATCAGTTTTTTAATTGTTTTTTTTTTTTAGAAAATCTCAAATTAATCTCAAAGTTTTAGATTTCCCGTAAATGTTTTGACCTGTGAAACTCAAAGATTTCCTTGCTTTTGTTTTTCTATTAAATTAGCTTTTTTTTTGGCAGAAATTTAAACTTCCTTCCTTTTTTTTTTCTTTCCCTAATGCGCCGTTGCAGAGTCAGGATTATCATGAAACTCACTCCATGAATCTGTTCTTAAAGACCTTTGATGAATCTGGATTCGTAGCAAACTGAATGTATCCGTCATTTCTCTGTTTTTTAAGAACATCTGGACTCAGTCGCTCTGCTGCGTGGAAACCCAGCTGTTCTTAACCTGGGTTCTTCCTGCTGTTTTTTGTAAAAACTGTTGACTGCTGATTCTTTTGCTATCTTTGTTACTGCTCTTTGTTTGCCGGGGGTTTATATTGATTGACGTGTGAGCTTTAGCATGAAATAAATCACTATATTTAAAGCTGTGTGGTCAGAATGTCACTGCAGCTCCGTGAATGAGCCAACAGAGGGCGCCACAGGACAGCAGTTGGCAGAGACGCGGACGCGAAGGGAAACTGATCCTGGGTCTGATCGTCTGCAGCAAAATTAAACCGAGGTAAAAACTTTTTCTACCTTTTGGACAAATGAATCTGTTAGTGGGTCAAATATAAAGAAAATAACGAGCAAAAACCCAGGATGAAAAGCAAATGCACCCTTAAACTAACGCAGTTTTGACGTGAAATAAAGTTAGGTTAAAGCTAAGATTAAATTCTTTAGCTAAAGTTTGGAGATGTGAATCAAAATCAATTTTATTGACCAAGATTGTGTCCACTAATATATAATATATACGCTTAATATGCAATAAAATAAGAATAAAGGAACGATATGTTTTTGCTGTAGTTTCTTTTAAATGATCAATTATACTGAAATGCAGATTTATGATGTTTCAGAGGACATGATTAATTAATTTAAACATATTCTCATATATACTTGACTTGTTCACAATAAAAAAACAGTTTTAAACCTTCAGACTAATTGTTTTTGGTGTAACGGATCGTTTTATTCCCTTCTTTAAGGGCTGGTAGAAGTCAGGTTTATTTGTGTAGCAGATTTCAAAGTTCCCTATATGACGAAAGCAACACAATAGAAATATAATGCATCATAATCCAGATTAGATTTAATCCATGTTCCAGTGGTTTTTAGTCTGGATTTAAAGGAACTCTGGAAGTTTGTGGTGCACAGAAGCTGAATGCTGCTGCTCCAGGTCTGGTTCTGGTTCTGAGGATGTAGAACCAGAACCAGACTCTGAGTAGATGAAGTCCAACATGATTCCTTCATAACGACAGGTAAGATACTGACTGGTGATTTATTTTATTAGGGCCATCAAAGAAATAAAATTATGAGAATAAAGTCAAAATAATACAAGAAAAAGACCTGATGTAATAAGAATATAGTCATAACATTATGGAAATGTTCAAAATAATCTGAGAATGTTATGAGAAATCAAAGTCAAAATAATGACAGTAAAGTGGAAAAAGTCTGAGAATAAAATCATAATATTACAAGAATAATGTTGAAATATTAAAGTCAAAATAGTCAAAAAATAAAGTTGAAATAATCAGAAAAAGTTGATAAAGTCAAAATAATATCAGTACAAAATTGTGCCAATATGAGTATAAAGTCAAAATAATCCAAGAATAATGTTGAAATATTAACAGAGTTGAAATATGAGAATTAAGTCAAATTATTGCAATAATGAGGTTGAATTAATATGAAAATATTGTTGAAACTTCTCATAATATTATAATTATTCCCATAACTTCATGGTTTGTTTTTTTTCCTGCTTTGTCCCTAATACTCCGTTATACATGCTTTAATAAAATCAGTGATTTCTTGTTCACCCCAAACTGAAGCTCAACTCCCCGTCTTTCCGCAGCGGCCATCTTGGCTGCTTCCCTCTCCGTCCGTCTCGGCGTCGTCTCCACTGCTAACTTTCTTTGTTCCCATTGATTCAGTGAGCATTAATCTCCATTACTGCATGGCGTGTCGCCGCCTGCAGGGAGCGAGATAGGAGGGCTGAGCAGGAGAGGGATGCGGAGCTCTCAGTGAAAGTACCGGTCCGTTTCTGTAAGACCCGAATCAGGGGCCGATCCTGAAATCTGAGGTTTGCGTCAACTGTTGCATATTTTTCCTGCTTTAAAACGGTAAAAACTTGTCTCAGCGAGAAGAATTATTATTATTTTTTTAAAGCAAATTGAAACACATCACCCGTAAGATGTTGCGTAATTGAATCTGGGTCGTATAAATCAGCTGTTCCTTCATCAAAGGTCAGCTCTCTTTCAGGGCTTTGGCCTCCTCAGCCTCCACGTCAGCCAACATGGTGGCAAAGCTTTTGCTCCAGCTTTGATTTGTTGCAATTAAATAAATTTAAAAAAAAGCTGGATCGCATTTTCGCCCGTCGTGCATGCTGAGCTAAAACTAATCCGTCTTTTCCGGAGGAAGTTTTTTTTTTTAAACGGACCTCCAAAGATTGGAATATAAGGAGCAGCAGAGCTGCCAAAATCGTTTCTGTTCCCATTGATTTTATAGCCGGAGCTTTTTGTAGCTCTGAATTAAAACCTTCAGCGTTTTTCACTCCTTTACTGGTTCCACTGGCATTTATTTCACTTCAAACATGAGGAAACGTCTGGATACAAGTGAAATAATATGCCAAGAACGAGTATTTGTTTTTAAATAAATACGTTTTTTATTTAAATAAATACTTATTGCTCCAAATATTCAAGTATCTATATAATAAATAAATGTTTAAATGGATATTTATTTAAAGAAGTAATCTATTTATTAAAAAAAGAAACACAAGCTCCAATATTTTTGCTGCAAAGTTTCTTGCAAATCTCAAAGGCAAGTCAAATAAAATAATAAAAATAATAAATAAGTATATCTCAATTAATATAAAAACATGTATAATAGAAACACACAGAAACAACTGGGATGTTAAGGAAAAGTAAACATTTATAAATACTCAATTCTGAATATTTAATTCAGAATAAAATATTTGATTCTGATTTAAATATTTTTATTTAAATCAGAAATATTTCTTACAAATATGTATAAATAATAAATATATATATATTCTGAAAATAATAATATATTTATTTATAGATATGATTTATATTCTATTTAAATACATATGTATTCATACATATATATTATTTATAAATGAATATCTACAGATATTTATTTTTCATACATAATAACTAAATGGTTGCCCCCGTCACACAGTCATATTTTTATTGAAACATTCAGTAAAATCGGTGGTAAAATGAATAAAATGAGTCTTTTGCTGGGGTAGTTGTCACAGGAACGTGTTTAGTGTAGTTTTAATGTTTGTTCCCCTCCGGTTCCCCTTTGGTTCCCCTCCTGTTCCCCTTTGGTTCCCCTCCTGTTCCCCTCTGGTTCTCCTCTAGTTCCCCTTTGGTTCCCCTCTGGTTCTCCTCTAGTTCCCCTTTGGTTCTCCTCTAGTTCCCCTTTGGTTCCCCTCTGGTTCCCCTTTGTGGGGTTCCCCTCCTGTTCCCCTCCTGTTCCCCTCTGGTTCCCCTCCTGTTCACCATTGGTTCCCCTCCTGTTCCCCTCTGGTTCCCCATTGGTTCCCCTCCTGTTCACCATTGGTTCCCCTGTGGTTCCCCTCCTGTTCCCCTCTGGTTTCCCTCTGGTTCTCCTCTAGTTCCCCTCCTGTTCCTCTCTGGTTCCCCTCCGGTTCACCTCCTGTTCCCCTTTGGTTCCCATTCGCTCCTGAATCATCCCGACGTTCTGATGTCCCTCCAGAGGCGGCTGCTGCTGATGCAGCTCTCCCTCCCGCCTTGTCTTTCACTCTCTCTGAGTTTTTATTTCGTCTTCCCCTCCCGCCGTCTGCAGCCTCTTTTCTCCCCAGAAAACGAGGGAGGAAGCAGGAAGGATGAAGGACGGTTTTTAACTCCCCGTATTGAAGGATGAAGAGGAGGAAACGTTAAACTCAGACAGAGGCGACCGTCACATTACAGATTATTAACCCCAGCTCAGGTTTACATCCACTATCTAAAGTCCGGGACTTCATTCGCTAATCTCTCGCTCTTTCTCTTCTTCTGAACAGGCGGTTCAAAGAGCCGCCCGCTCCTCCCTTCCTGTTCCCACATTAATTAAATCTGCATGTAATTACTTTCGCCAAGAAGGGGAATCTGAGACGAGCGGGGAAATTGGTCAAGGCCTCGCTATCTTTGAAGTGAAATTACTTGAGCAAACTAGACTGTAAGAGAACATAAAGATGTTTCTGCCACTTTATCATCTGACAGGCCGAGCTGGAAGGGGGCAGAAAATGTTTACTGTCTCTTTAAGAAAAAATACCTGTGTGCTTTTTCACATTTTTTGCGACATGTCTTATTAAAATCACAATTTTAAATGTATTTTAGGGATGCACCAATACCAAAATTTGGATTGTTAGCCGATATTAATATTGCCTTCATGGCCGATAATTGATATTTACCGATATTAAATGTATACATCACTACGTTTTGACACATTTGAGGGGAAAAAATGACCAGAAACGGGCAGCGACATTATTAAAGTCTAGTTTTATTTATCCGACCAATTGTGAAAAAAACTCTTGTTTTTGATAAGTTTTTGCCCTAGCACCACATCTTAATTGGTTTATTTCTCTAAGCTGAAATGGAAACACTTTTTATGCATCATGAGTCACATGATCAACAACCGAATGTTGCTACTGGCGGAAACAGCAAAGAAGAAGACAGGAAGTTGTAGAAGGATGATGGCACTGCATGTTTTTTAATGATGTGAAAACACAGTTTAAGATAAAATTTCTTCATAAAGACGGCATAGAGGTGAAAAAATAGTTAAAACTCACTAGGAAAAACATGCAATGATAATTAAAAATACTGAAAGCATAAGCGCGATCTAATAAGAACAAAACAGTGGCGCTTTTCGTAGCACTATCTGCATTTCAATTACAAATGTGCATAAAACTTTTTCAATATTCTGCTAATGTTGAAAAACAGAACTTTACAAGTGCAGTGAAAAAAGCGCAATTAAAAATCACATGTGAATACGTTTGTTCACATAAGTCATTAAAAAACACTAAATGGCATCATCCTCCTGCCATTTCCCGTCGTCTTATTTGTCGTTTCTGCCAGTGGTAACATCTGGTTGTTGATTATGTGACTCCTGTCATGCAAAAAAAGTTTTTCCACTAATTTCAAGACAAAAAACTTTTAATTGAAAAATGTATTGTTGTTTTTAAATTGGCGTGTTTCCATTAAGCAAATTTATTTTCGTAATTCCAATTTGTGCAATTCTTTAGTTAATAGAAACACAACTAATGTCGCCTTGCAGCTTGTTAGTCTCTAGGTATGACTGTGTTCAGGTTTGTTTCCGTTAATGTTTTTCTGTTTTTTAAATACGGATCGAAATACACTTCTAACGACAAAAAATAAATAAATTCTGACTTAGTGAACTTTCCCAACCACTGGTGGGTCTGTGCCTTACCAGAGGAACAAAACCTCCATTTTCTGTCCCCATGTTTCTGATATGTGAGGCTCATGCAGCTACAGAAGATTAATAAATTAATATTCCTTATGAGAATCCATCTGGATGGGGAATCACTCGTACACTCGAGTGTCTCTTAAAACTCCAGATGTTGTCTAATTAAAATGTTTCCATTTCATCGTTTTCCACCCATACTTTTAACGCCTCATTAAAGATGGCGGACGCCTCCTTTGTTTATGCATTTTTCCTACCACAGACTTGTCAAGTCGTCTTCCCTTCCTCCCCACTAACCTGCAGACATCCATTCACTCAATGATTATCCTCCCTCTCTGCGAGGCGGGAAAGTGAGCGATCCTCCAGCAGAGAAGATGAATTTATTCCTGCACTTTGTTTAATGGAACACCTGATAATCGCTGTGTTTGTTTGCGCAGCGAAATTCTTTCAAAAATCTCCCCATTTATTCCTCTCCTCCTCCCTGCCGCTCTGCATAACTATCCGGCACATTTTAAAAAAATTAAAAACAGTCGTTCTAAATGACATGGCCTCAGATGCGGAAGCTTTACTAAAACTGGGCCGTGAACAAACTAAAATAATATTGTAAAAAAAAAAAAAAAAAAAAACAGAGCGATGAAAACATACCGTCAACGGCTACAGTGGACCGTTAGTTTTAACGGTGTTCGGGGCTAAAGCCGTCCACCAGTATCTGAAATCCATTTAAAAAAAACGGAGACCACCTCAAAAACGTTTCAAACGACCTATTTTAATAGTTCGAACACGAAATATACCGTAATGTGTGTGTTTATGCACAGTAGAAACCGTAGCCGCAGAAGCTAACGGCTACAGGCTTCGTCTTTTCCGGGTTTGGGGGAGGAGCTTCAGCCATCAGCGCCAAGGAAGATAAATGCTGCTTCCGGATTGGCTGATGTGAAAACAGCAACCAATAGCGACTCGAGAAGCAAACACAAAGACAATCAATCACCCTACAGGATAAAAAAAAAAAAAAGACGACTTTTAGTACAGTCGTCATTGTTAATCTTTTTTATTTTGTTCCGCTTTTACGGAAGGATCGAATAATCTGTTGTATCTGAATTTATTGGACAGGCAATAAAATTAAATTGAGAAGGAAAATATTGTAGAAGAAATTCCTCGTTTTTCCCGTCTTCACATATATACCATTTATGTCTGTGCAGATATATTCTGTATTTAATCCGTATACAGGCTCCGTCTGTTCGTTATGACCGTCTCCTGCAGAGCCGATATGTGGGCTCGAGGAAATGCATTTCAGATAAGATTTTAAAAGGCAGGTAATCCATTTTCATGAGCAGCTTTTTTCCCGCCTGTGTTGGAGCAACAAGACGGGAGGGAGGAGAGATGAGCTGATCGGAGAAATCTGCAAAGTAGGGCAGAAATTTTCTCAAAAGTTGTAACATGTTGCTTTTGTATCCATTTCCCTTTACTTTGTTCCCCCTAAATAAACATTATCACTGTAAATATTGCTATTTTAGAGGGTTTCAGTCTTTCTGGTTTGACACCAAATTCAAAATACTGAGTGTTCCAGAAAACTAACACTTAGAACATGGTGGTGGCAGCAGCATGCTAGGGGAATGCGTTTCCTAAACGTGTTTTAATTAGCTGTTGGCAAAAAAAACATCAATGTTATGGCATATGTAGAAAACACAAACACTTCTCGATTTAGAGCATATATAAGAGGACTTTTTACAATTTTGTAAATTTTCTGAGTTTGAAAAGCTGAAAAATTTTGAGTTTAAAATTTCTGATTATTATTATTATTATTTTTTGCAAACTTCCAACTTTTGGAATTCAGGGAATTTCCCAGTTTTTTCTTTGAAATGTGTTAAATTAATCTCAAATTTATTTTTCTCGTAAATTTACGTCTTTTCAAGTTCAGAGAATATCTTTGTTTCTTTGACAACATGTTAAATTATTCTCAAAATTGTATAGTTTTCTATAGAAATTTAGAATGTTTCAAGCTTGGAAAAATGTTGAAAAGTTTTTTCTTGAAAATATATAACTTGACAATAAGAATTTTTTTTTAATTTCTTGGGGTTTTTTGTGAAAATTCCAATTTCAAGAAAAAGTGATAAATCGTCACAAGAAAACTCAGGAATTTTTAGATTAATTTCACATATTTTCAAGGAAAAAGACCTGGAAATTTTCTGAACTGAAAAAATCAAAAGAGTAAAAAAATTTTACTTTTGGAGCTCAGAAGTTTTTTTGAAAATATGTGAAATTAATCCCAAAAAGTAAATTTTCTTTGGAAATTTATGACTTTTCAAGCTTAAACAATTTTTTTCAGTCTTTTTTTTTGAAAATTTCTGAGATGAATCTCAGAATTTCTGACTTGTTTGTGGAAATGTACTCTTCCTTTTTCCAACCTAAACGTCCCTTAGACGAGTAAATGGTTGATGCCAGATTCCCCTGTCAGTGTTTTTGTTTCCCTGCTGTCGGACGGCCGTCGGTTGCAGACAGAACCTGCGCTGCTTTTTGTCGCTGCCGCTCAGCCCTGCTGTCCGTCAGCGCCGGGCCTGACGGAACCGAGCCACCCATCGCTGCCCGGAAGTCGGAGCAGAGGAAGGACTGAGAGCGGCTCACGTCTTCCTCACCGTAGGATGAGTCATCCTCGGCACTGCGCTGTGAATGAGACGGGACGGGGAGGGGACACCTGCAGGGAGGAGGAGAAGAAGAAGAAACATCAGAGAGTTTCTGTCAATGAGAGAGAGAGAGGGAGGAGGAATGGAGGGATGATGATGTCAGAGGGGGAGATGAGTGGATGTGATGAGGAAACAGCTGCTGGAGGAGAAAAAATACGACCAATCAGATCCAAACAGAGGGAGGAGGGAAGGGAAAAAATTAGGATGCAATAAGGGTGAGAACAGAGGAAACAAAGGAAGGACACAAAGGGAGGGAGCGAGGAAGGAATCAACGAAGGAAGGGAGAGAATTAGGACACAATAAGGGTGAGAACAGAGGAAGGATGCAAACAGAGGAATGAAGGAAGGAGTGAAGGAAACAGTCAAAAGGAAGGACACAAGGAACAGATGAAGTTAGGACACAGTGAAGGAGAGAACAAAAGGAAGGAAGGAAATGAGGTAGGACAAAAGAAATGAAGGAAAGATTCAGAACAGATGGAGTTGGGACACAGTGAGGGTGAGGACAGAGGTAGGACAAAGAGCTACAACATTGTTAAAAATTTCCAGAAAAAATTTCCAAAAAGACGTGGAAATTTCAAACTTCCAGAAGTCGAAAAACTTTGAGTTCTTTCAAATTTTTGACTTTCCAAACTCAGAAATTTTCACCTTTTTCTAGAAAATGTGAGATTAATCTATAAATATCTGAGTTTGTTTTGGCAGAAATTACTCCTCCTGTTTTCTGTCTACAGTGTCTGTAATACGCCATCTCGTCTTTAACGCCGTTGGTGCGTTTAGAGGTCAGAGATCAGCATCACAGGGGAAGATACTCTGCTCTGATTGGTCAGTTTTCGGATTTTCCCTTTCCTTTATCCTTTACATGACAGAGAGGGAATATCCCTTTGATGCCCGTCTTTTCCTGCCGCCTCAACCAGATTGATGTCCAGTTCACCTCCACTGTGAAGGTCGGAGGAGGCGTGGCGAGCGATCTTCCGTCATTTAAGGCAGAGCTGCTCATCCGCTTCCTCTGCAGAGGTCACCGCTGCAGTCCCAGAAGCCCCCAGGCCTCTGAAGGAGCATCGATCACCACAAGCCTCTGTTCTCACACCCGGATGCTGTGAGGACAACCGTGGCCACCGCTTTCATCAAGGTACTGCTGTTTCCACAAATGATAATCTCAGTAAAAACTCATCAGTTTGTGTTTGAATTCTCATGAAAGTCTTTTCTTTGTTTTCCTGAGCTGTCAACAAGGCCTCAAGGCCAGCTAAGCTGAACTAGGTTTGTGGAATCAACCGATTCTTTCTGTCTGTGGTTACCTAGCAACTCACTCATTCGGCGGTTACCTAGCAACGCCCTGCCGAGTAACTGACGCAGCTGCAGTTTAAAGTTCCGCCACTGGAACAGAAAAAGTCAACAGTTTGGCATTATTTCACATATTTAAAACAAAAAACCTTATTGATAATCATCTGTATCGATTGATATAAAATAATATGAGCGTCTATATTCCCTCTAGACATCGAAAGTACAAACAAAGTGATTTCCAGACTTAACTTGCCGCCTGTCATTTTGACTGACGGGGCCAAAGTAGTTTTGTGTTTTGGGAATGTTTCGTGAATGAAAGAAACAAAAACAGGAAATAGCACTAAACGCGTGACTCAAAGCCTAATCATGAGTCCAGTGAGACATTTTGGGATTTTTTTTTTTTACTTTGGGTTTGGCTACTGGGCAAAAAGAGACAATTGTCTGATTGGTTTTAGGATGTGTGACTGGGAGCTGTAGTCAAAGTCTTGGTCTTTTTGGTGTTTGAAACCAGAAACTGGTCATTATCTGTTTCCATTGACCATAAAATTGCACAATTTGATATTTTGAAAATAAAATCGCTTAATGGAAAAATACCAATTTGGAAAAAAAACTTTTGTTTCTTTAATAAAAAGTTTTGGAAGTTGGTTTTTAAGAAGACCACAGGAAGTAGTTGGAGGATAATGGCGCTGGATGTTTTTAAATAACTTATCAAATGAACAAACTTATTTCCATGTAATTTTAATTGCGTTTATTATTTAAATGGATACATCTAAATTGCGAAATTGTATTATTATTTTTTTGACATTAGCGGAAAATTGACAAAGTTTCACGTATATTTGTAATGGAAACAGCTAAAAATTCAAGAGAAACAGATACGCATACAGTTGGATGTCGTCAACATAGATGTTATAGGAAACATGATAAGAGGGCAGAATAATGTGAAATGAGAACTACAGTGGGCCCAGAACTGAGCCTTGTGGAACTCCACACTTAAAAGTGCCACAGTTGGAGGAGAACCTGAAGTTTAGGTGAGTCTGGTCAGCCAATTGGACGAAAATAAAGGCAAAGTTCCCATGTTCCTTAAATGCCACACATCCCAGGAAGCTGTTTTTCACAGCGGAGGCTGAAGTTTTCTGCAGGCGCGAGGTTAAAAACGTCGAGTGCAAACCAAACACAGATGCTGCCGTGTAGATTGCAGGAGTCGTGCCTCCCAGCTCAGCGTTATGTATGCGTAGTAAGAGCTGCACACATGACTTTAGCTCATCCCAGCAGAGCTGAAGCCATCTTCTGGTGATAACAGCAAATACGCTTATGCTAATTTATATTTTATTTTCTAGCCTTTGCACACAAAAATAGCAATGAAGTCCAAATGGGCTGCAATAAAAAACAAATCTGGGCTCATAGAAAATGAGAATGAGAATAAAAGCAGCTGCTGTTCAATGAATTTAGCTGAATTTTTTTCTGGTCAAACTGTCAAACAACAGAAATATTATAGTAAATTAATCCTTGAATCAGAATGAACCTAAAATAAATTCAATGTTAATGTATTTAGGACTAAATTGAACTTTGATTTCTGTGACATAAACAGAGCAGACGCTAATTTTTCCTGAGCTTTTGCTACATCTGCTGTGTTTCACCCCAAACAATAAAACCTGTTAATCCAGAACTGATCCAAATGAGTCATTAGAGAAAATAATTGTTCTGATGGTTCTTCCTAACTCTTTCTTTTCTTTTTCCAGTCCTAACACAAGCATGCATTGACAAGATCCTGAAAATGTTCTGACCTATTTACTTTTCTATGGCATCTTATTTTGCTGCTGCCTCAGTTTTGGAGTGAAAAATCTTTGGATTTGTTTATATTAAACACGTAGTTGGTAAAAATAGAAACATATTTTACACGGCTCCAAACATAAAACCCATTTGGTAAAACATTTTCATGTCTGTGAAGTGTGTTGAAGTCCCTGTTTTGGTTTAGTGTGCAGATTTTAGGATGAAATATGGAGGACAAATCCTGTCAAAACTGGCAATCTACAAACGAATGACTTGAAAAAGTAATTAATGTACCAGATGTGGCATCCAAAAATAATTTTAAAAAGAGCTTATTTGATTACACAGTGCGTCATAAATGAATATTGTATGTATTTAACATTGTCACTATAATATATATATTTAATTTAATTTCCAAATTTAATAAATACTTTCCTTTTTTTCAAAAGTTTATTCTCATTTTTCAGTATTTTCTGAAAATTTATTTTATTATTTTTTTCAAATTTTTTTATATTCTGAATTTGATATTTTTTTTAATCATGATTTATTTCTCCTCTCGTAGGAGGAGAAGGCCGACTTTATAACTGTCTTTATGTGACTCTGAATGTCCAGTTCTGAATCCAGTCCCACACCCAGATTTCAGTGGTTTTTAGCTTTAATAACTGAATAAAATGAAGGTATATTTGTTGTTTGAAGTATTAAAATAGGGATTTATGAGCATTTTTATATGAAATCAAAAGTATTTTTGAATTTTAGCCATTTAAAAGCAGCTGTGAACACCAGGGTTCCACTTGTATTGGAGCTAATTAGGTTCATTTATGGTGTTGTTTAAATGTGGTGAAGGTTAAACAATGACAGAAAGAGATTGCTGACTGCACAAACAGAGGAGACCTGCTCCAGTAAACAATCGGCTTCCTGTCTGGATGCGGCGCACACTGTAAAAATCACTGTATGATTTAAGACTGTAGCTTTATTCGCCTCTTGTGACCATTTTAATGTTCGGCCGTCGCTCAGGGTTTACAGAGGAGCATCCTCATTCATAAAGGCTAATCCTATTTATTAAATCCCCACATATGGATCCTCATACAGTGTGGAACAAACTTATTAGCATGCATAACGCTTTAATACCACTAAAGGTTCTCCCTATGTGCTGAGCAGGCTGGAAAATAATGATTTACATCATCTATAAATAAATAAAATATCAGAAATGATAAGAGTAAACGGCACACAAGAGAACTTTATGTTCAACTGGGACGAAATCAAAGTTTATTTGCGCGTAACAAAAAAAATGGAATAAAAATCTTCCCTCCCAGCATATTTTCAGCTGCAGAATAATAAAAAAAAAATCAGCTTTGAAAGCTCCCGTCCCTCTTTTCTCTTGTGTGGATCATGGCAGACTAATCTCAATCTGTTTCACTGTGATATCACACAACGGCTCCACGGCCCGGCTGGCGCCAGCCCGCTTGGCTCGCCGCTCCGCCAGCCGGCATCGGCGCACAAAACACCGCTCTATCGAGGCCGTCCTTTGGCGGCGTCCAAACGCTCCAGTCTGCAGCGACTAAAGTGTGTCTAAGCCTCCACTTCTGCTTGTCATCTCCATTTCCAAGAGCATCGCTTTGACATTTCCCACAGACTTAGCTGCCTTCTCTGGTGAAACCAGCTCAGAAATTAACATCTGCAAAGTGCTTCAGAAGTCAAATATTTTCTATCAAAAACTGTGTTTTTTTTTTTTAGTTTTCAAAAAATTTAAACTAAATTTTTCTTTAACCAAAAAATTTTCACACACTTAAATGTATTTTTAAAAGGAAAAAAAAGTATTTCTTCTTTTAAAAAGAAAATAAGTATTTATTTTTGTACATTTCTTTATATAAAAAAATTATAAAAAAATGTATAACTGTTCATGAATTTCTTTATAAAAATAAAGAAATGTATTTTTATTTAATAATAAATGTCTATTTATTTTTTTATTTTATACTAAGAGCAAATCAATTCTATTTAATTTGGTTAATGGGATCATTTTATTTATTTATTTATTTTTTTTAAATTCTCATTTTTGTTGCTAAAAAAAGAAAACCCAGGCCACATAAATTTAAAAAAATATATATTTTTAAAAAAAATTTTAGGGACATGTCCGCCTTGTCTTTTTGTTTTATTAATTTTTTACTGAACAAATAAAAATACAAAAATCACAACATTTTTTGCTTTTGAAGTTGGAAAAACAATATGGCCGCTTAGTTTTTTCAACTTTAGCTTTTTGACCCTTTTTTGCAAAAAGTTTGTACACCGCTCCTCTACAGCATAGAATGGGGTGCACTTACTTTTTCACTGCGATGATTCTGACTTCTGCCTGCCCTGACCAGTAGCGTTTTATTCTGTCAAGCTGAATAAAACGATTTTACTGGTAAAATACAACAACATGTTGTTAGTTAGCAGCCGAGGAATACGAAGGACGTCTTTTAGGAAATTGTCATTAAAAGCTTTAATCTCTAATTAACATTCTGAGCTCAGCAAAGTATTAAAAAGGAACATCAGAAAGAGATTAAGCTGAGCACACCTGGGAAATCTCACACAGGCACATATGGAAACGTTGCAACAGTAAATTAAAGTTTTCACAGTGAAGCTCCAGTCAAGACCTGCGTCAGCGATAATTCAATAAACTTTTAAAAATGGAGCATTTTTAAATCTAAGACACCAAGTTCATGTCGAATTAAGAAACGGCAAAGTGACAAGAAAATGGAAAACAGAATATAAGAATAAAAGACCTGCAACTAAGTAAAATGATTGTAAAAAAAAGTGCCACATATTCATGTATTTTTGTGCATAAGATCCTGATTATTTGAAAGAAATGTTAAAAAACTTAAATTAAGAGAAGGGATGTAAAAACGTATTGAATCTGTTGGAAGCAGTGATGGTTTTAAAGTAACAGCTGCTGCAAAAATACAAAATTTTACCAAGTATTTTTGAGTAAATATGCTTGGTTTAGAGTAAATATCTCAACAAACTTGAAATAAGACAAAATAACTTTTCAGCAATAATAATTCCAGTTCTAGTTCCGTTGGCAGATTATTTGACATTTTTACGATGTTAAACGTGAAATAATCTGCCTGTGGACATTGTATTATGTCAATATTAATGAATTATTGACTTAAAACAAGCTGCTATGTCTTGCTAAAAAGTTATTTTTAAGTGAGCTTTGTCTTATTTCAAGTGTACTAAAACATTTACACTGAAAACTAAACCATAAATACTTGGTAAAAGGTCTGGTTGTGAGAAATAAAGCCCAAATCATCACCCTTCCTCCTCCATGCTCTGTTATAATGCAGTGGTAAATTAAATTATCATGTATTTTCCAATGCAAATATTGCCACTTTAATCAAGTAACTATGACACCTTCAGTTGATATACAAATACTGACTTAAAACGTTTTACTTGAGTTAACGCCTTGAAATTGGGCTTCTGTCTCTTTAAAACAATAATTAAGAAGTAGCTCCTACAACGAGCTCAACAGACGTTCTGGGTGTTTGCTAATTGCTGCTGGCTAGTCTGAAGGAGCTGAGTAGGGGAGGAGCTGCGTCTCGAAGCTGAATGGTTGCCATGGAGATGAAGGATATGTTTTTGATCTAACGTTATAGCACGGCCCCTTTAAAAAGCTTTGACTGAACCACCAAGCAGTGCAGTTTGTGTCCTACTTCCTCTTCCCAGCGAACTGAGCTGCTTTGGGTCTCTGAGCTGCAGAGGGATTGTTTGGTATCTCCACCAGACAGCGGGTGGGGTCGGGTCGGGTCGGGTCGGGTCGGGCCGGGTCCGTCCTCTTCCTCCTCCATGTCTTCGCCGCTTCGGCTCCTTGAGAATTCCAAGCTGCTTGCATTTCTTCCTCCCCTGCTTTCTGTCGGTTCAGATGGGTCTTTTCTTTTTTTGTGTCCCTTGTCAGCTTCCCTTCCCTCATCTTTCTGTTTTTGTCCTCTCCTTTCATCTCCTCTCAAGTCGTCCTCTGCGGAGCCGCAGAGTTCTGTCTCAGGACATAATGTCAGTGTCTCCTGGCCGCTGTCCTGTCAGGTCCTCTCTTCCCGTTTTTAACCGCCGCTCATGACTTCAGGCTTCTTGTCTGTGATTCTGCTCGCTCATGAATATCCAGAACACACAAAGAGACAATGTTTACCGCGCCGGACGGTTTGGAAAAGATCAACTGCTTCACAGATGGAGGCACCGCTGCGCCTGCAGTGAGCCACAGGTCTGATCCTCCGGCCGTAAATCGTTGGTCGCATCGCTGCTGGGATGAATCGGAAACAAAAACTTTGTCAATATTGTGATAAAGTCAAAAAAAGACAATTTCCAGTTGGAGTGTTTTTATATGTGTGGCGCAGTAAGAAGATCTTGTTGTTTGTCTGGCGTCCACCAGGTGTTTGCTAATTGCTACTGGCTAGTCTGAAGGAGCTGCGTGGGGGGGGGAATGGGAGATTAAAGGATTTCTAAAACATGCATGAAAGAATCAAATCAACACTCCAGATACTGGCGACTCGTCTTGTTCTGCATTTATTGCTGAAATCACTCACTTACACTTCAAACTTCAGGTTCTCCTCCAGCTGTGCCACTTGAGTTCCACAAGGCTCTGTTCTGGGCCCACGATAATTTTAATTTGACATTATTCTGTGTTCTTATGAAACTTGCTGACGACACCCGAATGTATCTCTCGTTTAAACTACACCTGCTGGACAGGATGTCCAATGTATGTCATGAATCACTTGGCGGTGTTTCATTGCAAATGTGTGCAAAACTTTGTTGATATTTCACTAAAGTAGAAAAAGCAGAATTTCACAATTGCTGTGTTTCCATTAAATAAGAAACTCTATTAAAATCACACAAAAAACATGACCCTCCTACCACTTCCTGTCGTCTTCTTTGTCGTTTCTGCCAGTAGCAACATCCGGTTGTTGATCACATGACTCGTGTGATGTGGAAAGAGTGTTTCCGTTGCAGTTTTGCGAAATAAACCAGTTTTGGCACAGCTGAAAAACCACCTCAAGCAAACGTTAAAACTTTAAATGAAAAATATTTTCTTTTTCAAAATATCAAATTGTGTAATTATATGATCAATGGAAAAGCAGAGAGTCCGTTTTGTTCTTCGAGTCGTTTCTTTGAAGAATTTGGTTTTCTTTCTTTGTCAAAGTAGAAATCTTCCTCTATAAGTCTGGTTCTAATTTAGATGTTTATGGATGTCACATAAAACAAGTTGACTTTAACTAACTAGGAGAAAACCATTAATCACAGGCATGAATTCTGTTTCAACTCAGGAGATTTTGATCATTTTTGGTGCTGTTATATTTGCAGAGTCGACAGTTTTTCCTCAGACTTTCTGCGCTCACATTGAGACTCATGATGGCTCCAGTCTGCAGACTGGGACGTCTCTGGCAGAACCATTAGTGGGAGCTTCAGTGTTGTTGCTCGTCTTGTAGAACAGACAGAAAAGTGTAGAAAGTGACGCTTTGCTGCTCTCACATAATCGCTTGGTGGGAGAACATGAGCCTTTCTCTGCTCACATGGTCACAAATTAGAGAGGAAAAAGCTGACGGTCGGATCAATAAGCAGCAGCAGCAGCAGCAGCAGCTAGCGAGGTTAGTAACTCCATCCAATCCTGGTGTTTTTATGAGTCTCGATTCCAGGATTTGTCGTGTAACTTGGTCAAGTTACTTGGAAATATAATTAGTTACTGCAAAACTAAAACAAAATATTACCAAGTATTTTTGTATAATTTCTAGTGCAAAAGTTATGAGTAACTTTTCTGCAAGTTATAGCAGCTTTTTTTAAAAGTCAATAATTCCTTTATATTGATGAAAAAGTTCTTGTTCCTTTGGCGGATTATTTAACTTTTAACAGGATGTTTTCCCCTTGAAATTTCCAAGTTTGTTCTAGAAAATTAAGCAGAAATTTACTCCCCTTTTTTTTCTATCTAGTGTAGCCCTAATAAATCAAAAGAAGTAAAATTGTTACGAGAATAAAGTCATAATAATATGAGAATAAAATCATGATATTATGACTTTGAAAACTTTGAAAAATCGAAGATTTTCGAATTTTCCAACTCAGAATTTTAAATTATTTTCTAGAAAATTTCTGAGTTTAATCAAAAATTTCTGAGTTTTAGCAGAAATTTACTCTTGCTATTTTTGTCTGTCTACAATAATAAATAAATCATAATAAGTTATAACACAACTTTATTTTTAGATTTATTTTGTAATATTAAGAATTTTGTAATATTCCGACTTCAGTCTCATATTACAACTTTATTTTCTTGTTTAACTTTATTCTCATACAAATTTACTCTCTTAATGTTTTGACTTAATTCTCATATTGAGAACTTTATTCTCATAATATTATGACTTTTTTCTCATATTCCATTATTTTCATATTATTTTTATTTTATTCTCAAACGTATTTAATCTTGCAATATTCTGACTGTTTTCTTGTCAAACTCACTCTGGAGACCTCACTGATTAAAATCCAACACCACACGAAAGTCTGGCTAATTGGCAGAGCCGCACACATGTCACTGGTTTGGTTTATAACTTTTGCACGGTCCGACCCGCTGCAGCCTCCGGCAGATTTATGTGAATCTGTCGACCCAATCTGCAGCAGGTGTAGTAAAACCCGGCCACCATGCATCTGCATTCCAGCCTGCTCTCTGTTTCTGTCACTGACTTTTATTTGCAGCATCGAGGGAAGTCAGAGTGGCGGATACCTGCATTATGTGTTCATTTAAAGTTCCCCGCAGGAAAGCCTCCATATCAATCCCAATTTGGGGCCCATTTGTCTCAGGCTGGTGCCGGTTAACAGCCCCTGACTGACACACAGGAGCAGTCCATTACTACATTATCTGAGACAGTGCTGTGCCGCCGAGGTGTAATTCAGGGTCTAATTCACTGCTGTGTCTGGAGATTTAGCGTTATACATGGTTTGACTCAAATATGGGGCGCCGTCCACCAACAGACCGACATAAACTCATGATGGACGTGAGCAACAACATGGCTCCAGCGTGAACTTTCCGTCTTTATTGGATTTTATTTATTATTTTTTGTCTGTGACACCAAAGACTTGGAGGGATGTTGGCTGAAATATGAAGTCATAATACATCTGCGCCCTCAGCTGCCTTCATGCAATTCCCCATGTCGAGATGACAAATCCTGACTAATAGGTTTGGTATCTCTACCAGTTTTTATTCCTCCAGATGCTAAAACGTGATTAACAACAACCACAGTCACGAATGGGCTGAATGGAAAAACTGGAGCTTCTCTGGGACCAAAATCAATTGAAGAGGCCAAGTGGGTAAAGCTAGCCGTGTTTATCTGAGGTTATACGCTTTTATTTTGGTAAATCTCTGGCTGGGCTGCTGTGCCATAGCAACCGTGTTCGATCGCTATGGTAACGGGTCACCGTTGTATTTGAAAAGGTTAGCAGTAAAAAGGATGAAAAAGCTTCTCCATTTTAGCTTCGGTTGGTTCTACCACGATAACGAACTTTGCTGGATGATAAATTGTCTCAATAGTTATCACGATAAACGATATTGTTGTTTTGAGACGATTTTCAAGCGATATAATAGTAAAGGAAAAGTAATGCAATAAACTTTAAATTCTAATGAACACTTAACACTGGAAGAATATCCAAAATAAAGAAACAAAACAATGGAAACAACACATAAAATGAATTAAGTTTCTGTAAACAAAGTTGTTTGTATATAAAAATAAAAAAGGGCCAATTGAGACCAAAGCACCAAACTGAAGACTTTTATCATCCAGTTTTTGGTAGGAAGAGAGAAAACCAAAAAATGATGCATCATAAAAATGGAAATTATTGAGTTTGTTTTAATTTATTACGCAGTTAATTGACTTATTGCTTATCGCGACACACCTAGCTTCAGTCGCTAAGGGAACAAGGTTTGCAACTGGGATTGAAGCTTAACTGATTAACTCAAAATGTTTAGAGAAAAATCTGAGTCTGCTGATTGTAATTATTATTTATTCTTGTCTAGCTCTCAGGTTTGTTAATGAATGTTATGGATGGCTGTAATAAATCATAATTTAACCTTCAGTTCTGGCCTTCTCAAAATTGACTGGACTCTACATGAATGAATGTACAAGTGGAGCTGGTCAATAAATCAATAGCAATATATATCGCAAAACGTACGTGATCAATATCAGTAGATAATATGTCTAATAGAATATTCAATAATTTCACCAAGACAAAAACTTTAACCTCTCCCAACCAGCTAACCAGTCTTTGGTTACCTAGCAACTCATTTATTCTGTGGTTACCTAGCAACAACATGTAGAGTAAGTGGCACAGCAGCAGCTTAATGTTTCGCCACTGTGCCTAAAAATAAAACTGCAAAAAACACAAAATCTTACCAAGTTTTATTGGTATAGTTTCTAGTGCTGTACCTGAATACACTAGAAATAAGACAAAACTAACTTTTCTGCAAGATATAAGAACTTTAAAAGTAAGTAAATAATTCCTTAATAATGATTAAAAGTAATATTATGTTTATAACAATCGACAGGTGGAACTAGCACTTTTTAAATCAATATCAAGGAATTATTTACTTTAGAAAAACTCCCAAATGTTGGTGAAAAAATACTTTTAAGTTAGTACACCTGAAATTTGATAAAACTAAGATATTAGCACTAGCGACTAGACAAAAATACTTGGTATGATTTTGTGTTTTTGCAGTGTAAACAATAACAGCATGGAATGAAAACTGGATAAAACAGGAAACCGTTTAGGCAGTTTCTCAGATATGTAAATCGAAAAAATGAATCAGTATTGACTGATATGAAACTCTTCTATAGTGATACGTTTTTCAGGCTTATTGTCCAGCCGTATGTACTAGCAACACGTTTCAAGAAAATATGTCTTCTCATACTCACACCCCGACAAATTGGCTCTGAGGTCTAATCCAATCCTCTCTGTGCCTCTTTGTTTTATTTTCCCTTTGTCTCCATATATCTGTATCTTGGCCAGAGTTTGTGTTTGTCTCCTTAGCCTTGCTGTTTTCTGCCCTGCCGTTCCCTCTTCTGTGTCTCGGCTGGTTTGTGCACAATGATGTCTTCATTCCAGTCTGCTGGCGTCTGTATTTTCCACTCTTTGCTTGTTGAGACTTTGTTCTCAGGGGTGAATCCCCATTTCACCTCTCGCCTCTATCACTTAGGCTCAATTCTGTTTCCTTGTGTAAAACTAAAACAGGAGCGTCCCTTTAACCTCTTATTTATTGTTGTCCCTCGAGGCATCGGTTAGAATACTCAGGTCTCCCATGCAAGACATTCTGGGTAAGCCTCTCCTTTTGCCAATCAAATGGTTTATTTCCACTTAGCATTTTTTCAGTGTGGCTCCACTCAAACTTAAAACTCCAAGTACGCTCAGTCGTTGGAAGTTTATACAGATGGGTGCTCTGATTATGGTAAGGGAGTCGCTCTTGTGATGCAGGCAATAACTACAATCCTCTAGCAGAGCCGATGTGTGTTAAGCCTCCACGCCACCAGGGGGCCTTAATTGATGTCAGTTCATAGACGTATTTACCATCATAAATAAGCACAAATATTTCCAAGTTAGTACCACAAACACTTGGATTTTTATTGCAGAAAATCACAAAACAATTGTAAAGTCCTGGAGGGACTGAAAAGATGTTCAATAATATTATTTAATGTTAAGAATTCATTGATATTTTAGCAGTTTGTAAACAGGTTTTATCAATATATTCTGGTAAACCGGCCCTTTTTAGAGCAGTTATGATGTTGATTTGACCCAAAATCACTCCCCTGATTTAGAGGAAGCTAAGTGTGCTAAATGTTTTCAGTGTTAGCTAGAGCAAAGTTAGCTAAAGTTATGCTAAAGCAATAGAAAACTTGTCCAAGGCACAACAAACAGTTAATACAAGTTTTTATTCTGGTGCTTAGGGAGAGAAAATTCTGCCAGATTGCTTGTTAGGTTTCTAACAGGAATTGATGGTTTCACCCTAATTGACCCCAAAGGAGCCCCATTATGTTACTCACCATAAAAGTGCCAGTGTTTTGTTTCCGTTTGGCAGACTCTCTGAGTCGGTACCACGTTGATCCTCATGGTGAATGTTGTGGATGCCTCCCACAATGGATACTGCTGTGAGAGTAAAGCACTGGAGTGCGGAGAGATAATTATGTTATTTAACAGCTCAGGAAACCTGCCATAGGTGAGTGCGTGTTGGTGTGTGTAAAGGGGGGAATCCTGCAGGGTTTTCTCCTGCTGCTCTTTACTAGGCCAGCAGAAACGGAGAGGAATAGAGCGGCGGCAGGCCATTTCCTCTCACAAATCACAGATTCCCTCGATCGCTTTACGTTTCGTCCCAGGGGAACGCCGGCTGCTCCAAAGGGTGAGCACTCTTGCTTAGCTGTCATCTCAGTTTAATGCAAACCTTGTACAACATCAGAGCGGAAATTATTTTACACCCTTTTTTCCAGCTTGTGTGGGCAGTTTATCACCACGGCTCCACTAAGTGAATTTTCTCCTACGGTTGCTAAGTAAATCTAAAACTCTTGTTTAAATCCGAAAATGACATCTTTTCTCCTATAAGTGAGCAAACTATCCTGACTTTAAGAGACAGGAACAGAATCTGCCTTGTCAACTCCACTGTTATGGAAAGGAACGGGGGTAAAGACTTTACTTATTCAATATTGTTTGGTATCTTTCATGTCCTTTACCCAGAGAGAACCCAAACATGGATAAGGAGAACATGCAGAAAGACCCCAGACTGGGACTCAAATCCAGGACCGTCTTACTACGAGGCAGCAGTCCTAAAACTGAGCCACTGTGCGTTGTTATTAAAGGGAACCTATTATTCAAAATTCACATTTTGCTTGTTTTTATACTTTTATGCGAGTCTTAGCCGCTTCTGGGCAATTAGTAAATGTTTTTTGGTGTCTGGAAAATGAGTCGTTTCACAAACCTCCCAATTGTTAGGTCACATTGGACTGGAACTGCGCCGTTACCTAGCAACCCAAGCTGAGCTCCAGCACATTTGATCAGTTAGTTTTACCACTCTATGCTCTGTGCAATGGCTGCTGGAAGAGAAATGTGTTTTGTTGTTGACTTACTATCCAAATACCACTTGCTGCATTCTTGTTGGTTGTGCAGGAGGCTCCACTTCTGCTTTTCAAAGATGTGCGGTTGTGTAATTGCACATCTGTTTGCAGCCATTTTCATGTACGGATGTGTAAAAGTTGAGTTGGGGGGCGCAGCCAGCAACAGCAGGTTATTTAAAGTGACTAAAACGACTCGTTCTGAAAGCAACTCAAAATAGGCAGAACTTACCAGAGTACAACCTCTTTATTAAGACTCCTTTTAGCCAATAGACTTATCCTAAGCTGTTCGATTAAGCGTAATAGGTCACCTTAAAGCAGCAGAAACACTGAGATTTTAAATCTCATTTACATGGGTGTCTTGAACCAAAAACATGACAAAAACCCATTTAACACATACAATTTTACAAATTACAAATCATCAGGTGATCACCAAAGCATAAAAAAGAGAAAGTCAAATACTCGCATTCATATCTTTTATTTACTGAAAGTTGGTTTTAGCAGCTGGAATTTCTGTAGACCAGAGTTTTTGTGCAAAGGTCCTTGTTCATATCAGGTAAAATCCGACTTCCTGTCATGTTGAGCCAGGTGGTACAAGTGTTTGATGGAGCGTTTTAGTGTTTGGCGTACGTGACGGCGGTGACGTAAGGTTGCTGACTGGCCCAGACTGTGTCACGGCATCTTTACGTCCTTTCCAGAGCTCAGAGCTCAGCACTGACAGGCTGGCTCAGTTTGTCTCTTTAAGCCAACATCACTTCAGAGCTTGGTGTTGAGGGGGAAGAGGGTGGAGCCAGGGGTACCCCACCAACCCCCGCCAAGCCCGACCCAACCCAATACCGTCCCAGGCGATAGGTGGGACCTAAAATCTCCGACGTGGAAGGCGGGATCTGAAAGACGAAGGGGGAGGAGAAATGGGAAGGAGAAAGAGGAGTGTTCAGGGAAATGAATTAAAGAGAGAGAGCGGGAGTGTGTGTGTGTGAAGCACACTCGCTCAGTAATGCACTGTGAACAGGGACGAATGAGAAGCCGAGTCACACACACATTCACACATTCACATGCCTCTGTCACACACCTTCACCTTGTGCTACCGCTCCATCTACACGTGCGCATTCAGAGAGGTTGCCCCCGACCACTGACTCCTCTTCACACATTCATGGACACCCCTGCGCCCCGACCGGACCGGACCACTGTCCCCCTCCGGCGGAGACTCTTGCATGAGAGTAAGGCACATCTACCTGCAAGATCACTCCACTAACTCCCACCCTCGTCATCTCATCTCCTCTTCTACATTCATTCATCCCCCGTCCCCCTGCTGTGAGGCGGCATGCCTGGCTGAAGGACACAGCGCCGCGCTCCGCTCTGAGAGTTGGAGAGCTCGATCGGACAGAAGGGGGGGATACAAGAGACTGACTGCTCTTCTTCTTGAACCCCCCCTCCCTCTTCCCTGCATTCTTTCTCGCTTGTTTTTGAATGTCACCTCTGTCTCTGGGCAGTAGTGGATTCATCAAGCCTTTGTGTGTCTCTTTTTCCTTCTTCTCTCAGCGCGCAAGTGATCAGAGGGGTGATGCCAGGGGAGCTGGAGAGAGAGCCTGGAATCAAGGCACGCTCCATTCATCAAGGACCGTGTCCCTTGACAAGCTTGCAGACCTGATAACTCGGGCCGGACGGGACTGCTTCTTCTGACTCGTCTTGCTCCGACGCGGTCACGGATGGAGAAATTTTACTGGTGAAGGACAGAAGGTGAAGGGGTTGAAATCTGGACTGATTTGTGTTTGGGCTCATGATGTGGCGGATGGTTCGGTGTCCTTTTGGACTTGGTTGAGCTGAACTTGGCCGGAGCCGGGAGTGCTCTCGGGGGAATTGGACATGGCTTGTCCCAGCAGAAGATCAGTGACTTTAAACCAAAAAAATCATCAATTTCTTCACCTTCTTCATCTCCTTTCATCGAATCTGTACGGGATTTTGAAGTAGCCACCCTTGTTTTCACATCTTCCTCCTTATTTCTTTGGACCGTCTTGAATCGTAACCACCCCAACGTCTTCGTCCGATCTGCAGCTTTCCCCTCAGCGGTGCTTCATCGTCCTGGGTGAGCGGGCGGTGGGGGTGGTCCGAGGAACCCCTGGACACCTGGGCGCCACCGAGCCGCCAAAGGCCGGCGAAGCAGGGTAAGGCTCGGCGCTGGGAAGATGGCTGCTCTCGCCAGCTCCCTCATTCGCCAGCGAAGGGAGGTCAAGGACCCCCAAGCAAACCGGCAGATTGCCAGCAAGCGCAAGCCGTGCCCAAAGAGCAACAAGTCTCTCTGCCAGAAACAAATCCTCATATTGATATCAAAAGTTCGACTATGTGGCAGTCGAGGGAGAAAGATGGAAAAAAGACCGGGTGAGTTGACTTTCTGTCCTTCCTTGCTGAGTTTTACAGCTAAACGGATTTTGATTAATCCTGAACTATAAAGCCTCACCAGAGTACATGCACAGCCCTTTAATTTCAGACTTCAGAACTTAATCTGAATCTGGAAAACGTCCCAACCAATCCTTCTTCACAGCTCTGCATAACAGCATCAGCAGGAAGGGGAGTAAACTCCAGCTTAACGTGCACGGTTCAGTTACACTGACCACCGTGTTGTGACTGCAGAGATGGCTCTGTTGGGGCACGTGTCGGCACACGGACACATGCTGGTAAATCTGGAGGCACACAGAGAACTTGGCTCTAACCGACAGTGATTCACAGCACTAAATAAAAATGTCAGGAGACGTCTCATTTCTGATTCTGAAGGCCGGGACTCTGCCAGGGCTTTATTAAGGGCAGCTCACACACTTTTACATGTGTTGCAGCTAATTGTGATTATTACAAACCAATGAAAACAACAAGTAACGTTTAAGCAAGATATAGGGGCTTGTTTTAGGTAAATAATTCCTTAATACTGGTGAAAAACTATTAGTTCCATTGGCAGATTTTTTCTCATTTTATAAGTAAAATAATCTCCCAATGGAACTAGTACTTTATCATGAAAAGTTACATATAAGTTATTTTAGTCTTATTTCAAGTATAACAAGATATTTGCACTAGAAATCAAAAATACTTGGTAAGATTTGGTGTTTTTGCAGCGTAATTCTTCAAACGTGAAACCATTTCAAAAACATGGCTACATTAGTTTAGACCAGGGGTGTCCAAGGTGAGGCGCGGGGGCCATTTGTGGCCGTTGGACTTATTTTGTGCAGCCCCCAAACTGCAATTCAAGAATGTTAAAAAAATTTGGCTTTAGATGCAGATGAGACTTTTAATTTGTAATCAGGATAAAAATTGTTACCAACATAATTTTCTTGCACAGAAAAATGTAAAGTACAACACAAAGTATTCTTGTTTTTCTAACCAAGTTTTAATAAAAGGTAAAACCAAGAGACTGTTACTGAAAGTCAACTTTGTTGCACCAAAATCAGCTGTTATTCTTTCTTAAACTTGGCTAAATTTGCAAGTGTTGTGAAAGAGAGAGACCCAAATCCTGTTCTTATTACTGATAATAAATTTATCCAATCGAGCCCCAAAGAAACTAGATGTATTGCTTTTAATACAGCAAACATGCAAAATCTGCTACGTTGTAATAGGGCAGTTGTTGATTACAAGGCAGTAAATTGTTGACAAAAAAGGCATAACTTTAGAGAGCAAACTCAGAAAATACCTAGAAAAAAACAATAAAATTTACTTTTAGAAAATCACATTTTTAGATTAGCATCAGAAATTTTCTAAAAAAAATTAAAAAATTCTGAATTTCAAATGTCAAAAATTTTCTTTTGAACATTTTTCTAGAAACTTTCCAAGTTTTCCAGAGAATTTCTGAGATTAATCACAAAATTTCTGAGTTTTTGGTGGACATTTACTCATTTTTTTTTCTATCTACAATGACCCTAAAACATCATTATAAAAATCACTTTCAAGTTTTTGATCTACAATAAATATCAAGCTACTTTATTTGCTTGATGTTATGTTGCCCCTTTTGGCCCGCGACTTCTTTGGAGTTGACAATTTTGGCCCACTTAGCAAAAAGTTTGGACACCCCTGGTTTAGTCTCTACTGTTGCCACTTCAGTTTAAACACTGACTTTATATTTGAGAAGACATGTTTGTCCATGTCTTCTCTCTAAAACACCAAATAAATCTGCCCAAATTACGTTTGATTTTGCTAAGTAGAAATGTGTTTCATTCACATAAATGACAAATAAGTTATTGTTTACATAGGGAAGAGGATTAGAGCCACTTCTTCTCTACATTTTAAAAATTTCTGACTTTTTTCTCATAATATATCTACTGAAGGGAACTTCTTGGTGTTAAATCACGACACCAAGGAAAAGGATAAAACTCAACAAAGACACAAACATGGTTGATATAAAAATGGCAGAGTTTCCTTAAGCAGATGAAGCTTCTGAACGACTTTGTGCTTGTTGGGTTTTCCTCCTAAAATCAATAGTCATATTTCGGTCTTATTGGTGTTTAGTTGGAGGGAAGACGTTCCCACCATCGAACAAAATCATCTGATTGGGTAAAAGGCTCCACCGACCCTCTGTATGATGAACAGATCGATGATTGGATGGTTTCTCGGTTTAACTTTGTTTTTTTTAAATAAGCTGCTATTAGATGGTTTTAATCAAATCAGTCTTATAATTTCAGCTTAATCTGTTTTCATTCATTAGAGACGACTGATGAATGTAAAACCCAAAAAATAAAGTGCTTCTGTTACACACTAAATTTATCTGATAAGTGTTAAGATGAAGTAGAGAGAAAAATCAACATCTTGAATAAAACTTAAACAATTATATTAAGTTACACATTATTGTTTCTTTATTAAAGAGTAGTTTCATTGCAGTTATGTCCATTTTTAACCGCGTTTCCGTCAGCGTTTCTTTGAAGTATCACATTAGGAAATGTTGATGGAGTTTGAAAAAAATTTTAAATAAGTTCCTCAGTTTCACCAAAAAGTTTTTACGTTCGCTTGAGGTGGTTTTTGGCTTTTTTGGAAACATGTTTTCCAAATAAGTTCTGAGTAGTCCATGCCAGTTTTCAACCTCAACTTCCTGTTTATTACGCCTAATTTGCGTTTTCTTCCTTTTCTTCATCTCTACATTTTAAAATTTCGCTCGAGATTCGCCTGATAAATGGATGGAAACATGATAAAACTATTAATACCTCAGTACAACTTGAATCTGAAATTTTAGGCAGTAATAGCATGTAAGATAACAACAAAGTAACATTTTATTAATGTTGCTGTAACAGTTTGGTGTTAATAAGATAGACATTGAATCCCCGAGGAAATAATTAATTGAACATTAGTGAATATTTTGAAAAACAATCTGTTTTTGTTGTGTTTACGCCTCCAGTCTACATGAAAATGTCACTTTTTTAATGAGGAAAACTGAGATATGCAGCATAAACTTCAAATATACTTTTATAATATGTTGAAATTGTTGCTCATGTTTCAAAGTAAAAGTTTTAAATGTATATTATTGTTAAATCCTACTTGGTAGCTACATCACCTCCGCGTTATGAATGTAGGTAGAAACTAAAACTGTAAGATGTTTTCTTTTACATTCTTTTACATCCAGCTAGCGCCGTTGTGCCATAGTCAGTTTAATTAAAATAAAAAAAACGATGAAATTATGTAAAAAATAACACAACTCACATTTATTTTGTAATTTGATTTGTTGACTGTCGACATTACCGCCATCTACAGTTAAGGAGGAGTTATTACAGCATTTCTTGGAATTTTTGTTATTCATTTTTTGATTGAAATTATGATTAGATACAATTTTTTTGAATAGTATCAGTTATCAGTGATGCAGTACTTTAACAACGTGTCATCACAAATACTGACATTTAAAATATATTGTAAATGCAACACCACTGTACAAAGTTTCTTCTTCTGATAATACTTTATTATTGTTTTTGGGGGGTTTTAAGTCAGTTTCTTCTTGCTTTATTTGTCTAAATAAATTTTTTTGGTAGTTTAATTAGTTTTCTGCTCTCAACATGAAAGAAACATTCATTTATGATACTTTGAACAGACCCAGTCTTCGTGTGGAGCATGTTTTCATGTTATTACCCATTTCCTGCTCCTTCTTCTTCCTGACTCCATTTTCACATAATGTGTATGTCGCCTTCCACCTTGTGTAAAAGCAGCTGTATGTGAGTGACTTGTGGTATTTATTACCTGAGTGTGCCAAGTTCATCATGATAATTACGCGGGGAACCTCTAATGGGGAAGCAGCAGCTGCCATGGAGGCGGCCGCTCTCTTATTGTAATTATGGTTGTAAAATTTGTTGGACAGGCCGTGGCAGTGAGGGCTCTTTGAGAAAAGGCCACACGTGAATAATACCTATTGTTTGGACTAATTTGCACTCTAACACCTGGATTCATATGGATTCAGTTGAAACTGGGCTACATATGACATATTTATCCATAAGAGCGCAGGGATGACTCAGTGTGTGTAAATGAACATTAATCTCCGTCTTTCCCTTGAGGTTTCTGAGTATTTAGTATGAAGTATTGTACAAAAACATTAGCCTTTTAGAAGATTTTCTCTAGTTTTGCTTGTTTTTTTTTTTTGTTTTTTTTTGCTTTAGTGTTTAAAATCATCAAACAAGTAAATACAAAATGCAGTATTACAGGAACGTATTACGGAAAATTCACATTTTGCACGTTTTTATATTTCCATTTTGCTCTCAGCTATTTCTAAACACAGCCCAGGCGCTTACGAAAATCTACCCAGCTGTTGTTTTGGCAATAAGTAAATTTTTGGGTGTCTGGAAAATGAGCCGTTTCAAAAACCTCCCAGTTGTTAAGTCATATTCCAGGGGCACTGCGCCGTTACCTAGCAACCCCAGCAGAGCCCAGCCCCGTTACCTAGCAACTCAAACGGAATTCCAGTGCATTTGGTTGTTGACTTACCGTCCAGAAACCACTTTCTGCATTCTTGTTGATCCACAAAAATCACAGATTTGTTTAGAAAAAACACAATTTCGCAATTATGGTGTTTCTGTTAAGTAAGAAGCTAAATAAAAATCACGTGAATAAGCTTGTTGATGTGATAAATCATCAAAAATCATGGTGGCAACGGTTGTAAACAGTCTCATTAAATATATTTAATGAAACCAGCTGTGCATTATCTGCATTTCCATTGACCATATAATTGCGCAAATTGGAATTATGACCAAAAAAAATTTGCTCAATATAAACCAATTTTGAAAAAACTGAAGTGAGTGATTTTTCGACTGTATGAAAATTAATGTATTTTGTAAAACTGCAATGGAGACACTTTTTTCACATCACACAAGTGAAAAACTGCATGTTACTACTGGCGGAGACCACGAGGAAGACAACAGGAAGTAGTAGAAATATTCTGGTGCAGCATGTCTTGTGAACACAGTTGCATGCAATTTTTTTATTTACTGGAAACACCAAAATTGTAAATTTGTGGGTTTCTTTTACATTAATGAAACATCAACAAATGTTGCAGTTATTGTCCAAAAAACCCCCCAACAAAAACCAACCATCATGCTCCAACTACTTCCTGTTGTCTTTTTTGTAGTTTCTGTCAGTAGTAACATCCTGCTGTTGATCATGTGATTCATGTGATGAAACAAAAGGGCTTTGAAACGGCAGAAAAATCACCTCATCCTAGTACATAAACGTTTTATTGAATTTTTTTTTTTTCTTATTTACAGTGATTTCATGAAGCAAATTTCTTTGATTTTGCACTATTTTATGGTCAATGGAAATTCACCTATTGCCAGTTACTGCCAGTTATCACCTAGTGAGGTTTGACTTGGTAGCTTTTATTCTCAATAAACAAAATCATCTGAAGATTGTTTTGTATTTATCAGGCTGTATTTGTCTGGTATAAATTTTTTTTGATGATCTGAAACTATAAAGTACGACATAGTAAAGAAGACTATAATGGGAAATACTTTCCCACTTCGGTGTATGTAGGACACTCCTGACCTCTAGCCATGAATATGTGTGTATGAGTGTGAATTCTCCTCATCTGTGAGTTTCTTCCTTCCTCGCTGAGCTTCATCCTTAGGCCACGTTTGACCCTTGGCCAAGAATAATCGACTAGAATATTTCTAAGCCGTGTCCTCCTCTTCCTCCTTCTCCTCATCTTCCTCCTGCTGGCATAACTTCAGAGTGGCCTGCTTACAGTTTGCCATTAACTGCCTTCCACTGACTATCCATAGAACAATAGTGGCATGTTTTACTGAAATATTGCACTCTATCACATCTTTATTTAACACTGTGTTACAACTGAGAAACTGTTTGCTACATATTTGAAATATTAGTCAAACAGTTCTTTGTTAATGTTGTTAATATTTGTCATTTTTCTATCTTGCAAATATTGTTAGTAGTAGCAGTCTTGTTCTGAATCTATAGAATGTTTGGTTGTTTTTTTTTTTTGCCATCTTCATCTGGATGGTAAAATATGTTCCTGCATGCCATTGTTTTACCGTAAGTATCTGTGATTTCCAGACGAACCAATTTAAAAAAATCAGTTACTGCATCTAATCACAATTTTATGTACTAGATATTAAGATAGTAAATTTTTCTGCAATATTGAATTTAGAGCTGGTTTTGACATATCTACCTTTGCTGGACTAAGATAAGCGGTTAGCTTGACTCAAATTAGCTGTTAGTGTGACTGATTAGCTCTTAATTCTTAACTTGACTCAAATTAGCTGTTTGCTTTATTCAGAGATGACGTTAGCTTGACTGTAATTAGCTGTCAAGCTAATTTACTCTTGGGTCCACTCAGGCGTTTTGCACTGCTGTTAGCTTAACTCAGATTAGCAATTAGAAGGACTCTGATTAGCTGTTAGCTTGAATCTAATTTGCTGTTAGCTTTACTCAGAGAAATTGTTTCTTTTTTATTATTTCTTTACATGGGGACAAATGTTGCGTATAAACAGAATATATTAGCTAATTTAGCTTAGCTAATATTCATTTATACCCTTAGCTAATTTGCAATGCATGTCTCTAGATGGTTCTTGAACACTATAAAACAATTATGTAAGTTAGCTTGCAAAACAATTAGGGAAGTTAGTCTTACTCAGATTATCTCTTAGTTTTTTCAGATTAGCTTTTAGCTATACTCAATTTAGCTGTTAATTTTACTCATTTTAACTCATTGGTAAATTGTGCATTTGGTACTTCAGTCTTTAGCAAAAGACTGCAAATAATTTCTTCCGTGTGTTTTGATTATATTTATCCAGAATGCCCCGGGTAAATAGTCCACTTCACATATGCATTCGAACCGCACCAGAGTTCAATTCAACCAAACAGAGACCGAGATTTTAGGGCGGACCAGAGTTCAATTGTGCGTTCACATCTCCCCAAATGAACCAGTTTGCTTAAACTGGTGTGAATGCACACTCAGTGTGTCAGCATATTGTTAAGATTCGGTGTAAAAATCTGTTCTCTCCATTTCAAGCCCACACCTTCCCCTGTGTGTAGACGTTATCATGCATATAACGCTGTCTGTTACTGCGTCATTACATTGTGACCGGATTGTTCAGGCTCCCTTTGTGCTGCTGAAGGCCATTTGAAGCTATTGTAGGAGAGGAGGAGGTGTTTCAATATAGCAAATGCGTGTGTGTGTGTGTGTGTGTGTGTGTGTGGGCGTGTGTGTGTGTGTGTTTCCTCAAACAGTTGTTGCCTCTACGTGACGGATGGCGGTGGTGACAAATTTGTGTGTCCCTTTTTGACCCTTTGGTTCGCTCTTATATGCCTATTCCCCATCTCTCCCCCTCTGTGTTACCCTCTAACCTCCACAAACACACACAAACACCGGCTAACCTAACCCATACTAATGATGCCCCTGCACTACAGCCCACTCAGCTTATAACAAGGTCATCTCGCCCTGCAACAACACACACACACACACAGGTACCAAGAATCACAGCAAAACAAAACACACCCACACACATTTAGAAAACTAATAAATCAGCAAACACAAACAAATGATGAGATTCTGTGATAATTGAGGAAGGGAGTGTAGGTGAGAGGTAATTTCCCCCCGACTTTCTGTGTGTGTGTGTGTGTGATATAATCTAATGAGGATGATAAGCTGCCTATTGGATATCAAACAGACATAGCTCGATGTTAACAGGCTGGAATAACACTCGGAGTTGCTGTTGTTGCAGCGAAGCGGCCAAGTGTCCGTCCTGGTGCTGCAAATTAGTTTCTGTGTGTCACACGCTCTCCGTTTTCTGTGTGTGTGTGTGTGTGTGTGTTTAAGGCTCATTGTTGTGTCATGATTCATCAGACCACATCGGCTTCTCTCATTAACACATACTGATTTATCAATAATGTGCAGCGGCGTTTGGAGAGCGCACACTGAATCCGGGGAAATTTACTGCCTCATCTCTGGGCGGACGCTGTGGACAATCCACACTTAGTGAGGACTGTTTTATCTTCCTCCCTCCTTTCAATCCATCACCTCACTCCTCTTCTCTCCGTCTAACCTCCCTTTCTTCTCTCTCCCTCTTCGCCACAGCCTTGATCCCCCTCCACACTTATCATCTCAAGGACATCTAGACTCTTATGACTGTCTGTCCCAGGGTCTTTCCGGCTCTCACCTCTCACTGTGCCTAATCATCTCGTCTTTGGTCCAGTCACAATATAACAAAGATGATGGCCATGTCAGCTAGTATGGTAAAAATCTGCGTTTTGTTCAGACCCTCTGCTATTGACTTCCTGTTGGAGATTTTACCCAATCAGCAATGTTTCACTGCAAAACAACCAAATCTTACCAAGTATTTTTGGTCTAGTTGCTACTAGAGATCCACCGATCTGATTTCAATATCTATATCAGTGAAATATGTAGGGACAGTTTTATGCGTTTTCCATTTCATAGCCAAATCAACCAACTATGTTAGCTCCAGTCGTTAGAAAAATACTACATTAATCAAATATGACTTAAATAAAATTTTATTTCCTGATCGAAATTGGGTCTCTGTCTCTTTAAAAACTCCAGCTCGTCACAACACCGCTCCTCTATTAGCCCTGTAACAATGTTTTTACCAGCATTTAAGCTCATAAAATAAGATGCATAGTTCCACAAGGGTTTGCTAATTACTTCTGACGAGTCTGAAGGAGCTCCTCTGTGAGATGGAGTCTTGGTAGCTTGGAAGAGACGCCAGAAAGATAAAAAAAAAAAAAAGCTTATTTAAATTCTCTTTGGGGTCAATAAAGTACTTTTGAATTTGAACTACAGTGCATCTGACTGATTATTACCTGGTTTAAGAGACAAAATCACTGCTTTTACTCAGACAGATAAAAGGTGACCTATTATGCTTCCTAGAACAAGTTAGGACACACAAAACACCGTGATTACATGTTTTGCTGTTTGCTGCAGCGAGGTGTACTTGGCTATGGATGGCAAGCTAAAGAATAGCCTTCATGGCTTCCAGCATTGTGCGCATGCGCAGAATTTCCGTACGTAAACAATAACTTAAACGCGTCTATACAAATAAAACACATTAAAGATAATTTATTTAAAAATAAATATTCTTATTTGTAATATGTTTACGCCAAAGCAAGGATTAAGGCAGTAAACCCCGTATAATGGCGTACATTTGAATGTATTAATAAATCGGCAGGTGTAGCTCGTACCTGAGAAGCAGCGAGTGTCGCTACAACTTTATTCATATGAATCTTCAGGACAAACTCTCATTATATTACAGATCAATGCATCACGTCGCTTGTGGTCATGTGTAAAAACCTTGAAAAACCGCACAACAACTGACAAAATAGCTTCTCGCGTTTGCTCGCCAGATAAAAAAAAGCAGTGTCGCTCACCGGAAATACGTCACCGTGATTTTGTCGAGAAATAATTTTCTAGTTCTAATATTTAAACTAAATTATGGAAATTATTAGAATATTGACTAGAAAAAACACAATCCTCTAAAAAGTAGTATTTTAATTAAAATAAATAAATATGTTACACTTTGTAGATGAATATTTTAAGAAAATTCCGGAAGTATTCTTCAGCGCATGCGCATTCGAGCTAATGACGTGGTTTCCGGCTTCCGGACACGTGGCACGCTGGAAGAACGCCGGTAGCATCTGGCGTCAGCAACG